>CAXIWQ010000415.1:0-43515 GCA_964036275.1 Litoditis marina | reverse complement strand
AAGACGAATTAACGCGGTTATTGACTCTTTGACTTGCAGCTACAGAAAAAAAGGTGTATACGGCTATCAAGTCTGTTGCTCCAGCTACACGAAAGTAATACGACTATCTATTCTGTGGCGCACAGCCACGAAATACGAATTTACGCGGTTATCGGACTCTTTGGCTTGCATTTACAGAAAACAGTTCATACGGCTATCAAGTCTGTTGCTCCCAGCTACAAAAACTAATACGACAATCTATTCTGTGGCGCAGAGTCACGAAATACGAATTTACGCGGTTATCGACTCTTTGGCTTGCATTTACAGAAAACAGTTCTAACGGCTATCAAGTCTGTTGCTCCCAGCTACAAAAACCTAATACGACAATCTATTCTGTGGCGAAGAGCCACGAAATACGAATTAACGCGGTTATCGACTCTTTGGCTTGCAGCTACAGAAAAAAGTTTACACGGCTATCAAGTCTGTTGCTCCCAGCTACAAAAACCTAATACGACAATCCATTCTGTGGTGCACAACCACAAAGTACGAATTAACGCTGTTATCGACTCTTTGGCTTGCAGTTACAGAGAACAGTTCATACGGCTATCAAATCTGTTGCTCTTAGCTACAAAAACTTAATACACCTATCTTTCCTGTGGTGCACAACCAGAAAGTACGAATTAACGCGGTTATTGACTCTGTGGCTTGCAGCTACAAAAAAAAGCTTATACGGCTATCAAGTGTGTTACTCACAGCTACAAGAACCTAAGACGACTATATATTCTGTGGCGCACAGCCACAAAAGACAATCTAACGCGGTTATTGACTCTTTGCCTTGCAGCTACAGAGAACAGCTCATACGGCCATCAAATCTGTTGCTCCAGCTACAAAAACCTAATACGACAATCTATTCTGTGGCGCAACAGCCACAAAATACGAATTAACGCGGTTATTGACTCTTTGCCTTGCAGCTACAGAAAAAAATCATACGGCTATCAAGTCTGTTGCTCCCAGCTACAAAAACCTAATACGACTTTATATTCTGTGGCGCACAGCCACAAAAGACAAATTAACGCGGTTATTGACTCTTTGCTTTGCAGCTACAGAAAACAAGTTTATACGGCTATCAAGTGTGTTGCTCACAGCTACAAGAACCTAATACGACTGAATATTCTGTGGTGCACAAGCCACAAAAGACGAATTAACGCGGTTATTGACTCTTTGCCTTGCAGCTACAGAAAAAAAGGTTTATACGGCTATCAAGTCTGTTGCTCCCAGCTACAAGAAAGTAATACGACTATCTATTCTGTGGCGCACAGCCACGAAATACGAATTTACGCGGTTATCGACTCTTTGGCTTGCATTTACAGAAAACAGTTCATACGGCTATCAAGTCTGTTGCTCCCAGCTACAAAAACCTAATACGACAATCTATTCTGTGGCGAAGAGCCACGAAATACGAATTAACGCGGTATATCGACTCTTTGGCTTGCAGCTACAGAAAAAAGTTTACACGGCTATCAAGTCTGTTGCTCCCAGCTACAAAAACCTAAGACGACAATCCATTCTGTGGTGCACAACCACAAAGTACGAATTAACGCTGTTATCGACTCTTTGGCTTGCAGTTACAGAGAACAGTTCATACGGCTATCAAATCTGTTGCTCTTAGCTACAAAAACTTAATACAACTATCTTTCCTGTGGTGCACAACCAGAAAGTACGAATTAACGCGGTTATTGACTCTGTGGCTTGCAGCTACAAAAAAAAGCTTATACGGCTATCAAGTGTGTTGCTCACAGCTACAAGAACCTAAGACGACTATATATTCTGTGGCGCACAGCCACAAAAGACAATCTAACGCGGTTATTGACTCTTTGCCTTGCAGCTACAGAGAACAGATCATACGGCCATCAAATCTGTTGCTCCCAGCTACAAAAACCTAATACGACAATCTATTCTGTGGCGCACAGCCACAAAATACGATTAACGCGGTTATTGACATCTTTGCCTTGCAGCTACAGAAAAAAGTTTATACGGCTATCAAGTGTGTTGCTCACAGCTACAAGAACCTAATACGACTGAATATTCTGTGGCGCACAGCCACAAAAGACGAATAAACGCGGTTATTGACTCTTTGCCTTGCAGCTACAGAAAAAAAGTTTATACGGCTATCAAGTCTGTTGCTCCCAGCTACAAGAAAGTAATACGACTATCTATTCTGTGGCGCACAGCCACGAAATACGAATTAACGCTTGTTATCGACTCTTTGGCTTGCAGTTACAGAGAACAGTTCATACGGCTATCAAATCTGTTGCTCGCAGCTACAAGAAAGTAATACGACTATCTTTCCTGTGGTGCACAACCAGAAAGTACAAAATCAACGCGGTTATTGACTCTGTGGCTTGCAGCTACAAAAAAAAAGCTTATACGGCTACCAAGTGTGTTGCTCACAGCTACAGGAACCTAATACGACTGAATATTCTGTGGTGCACAGCCACAAAAGACGAATTAACGCGGTTATTGACTCTTTGCCTTGCAGCTACAGAAAAAAAGGTTTATACGGCTATCAAGTCTGTTGCTCCCAGCTACACAAAAGTAATACGACTATCTATTCTGTGGCGCACAGCCACGAAATACGAATTTACGCGGTTATCGACTCTTTGGCTTGCATTTACATAAAACAGTTCATACGGCTATCAAGTCTGTTGCTCCCAGCTACAAAAACCTAATACGACAATCTATTCTGTGGCGCAGAGCCACGAAATACGAATTAACGCGGTTATCGACTCTTTGGCTTGCAGCTACAGAAAAAAGTTTACACGGCTATCAAGTCTGTTGCTCCCAGCTACAAAAACCTAATACGACAATCTATTCTGTGGCGCACAGCCACAAAAGACGAATTAAACGCGGTTATTGACTCTTTGCCTTGCAGCTACAGAAAAAAGGTTTATACGGATATCAAGTCTGTTGCTCCCAGCTACAAGAAAGTAATACGACTATCTATTCTGTGGCGCAGAGCCACGAAATACGAATTAACGCGGTTATCGACTCTTTGGCTTGCAGCTACAGAAAAAAGTTTACACGGCTATCAAGTCTGTTGCTCCCAGCTACAAAAACCTAATACGACAATCTATTATGTGGTGCACAACCACAAAGTACGAATTAACGCTGTTATCGACTCTTTGGCTTGCAGTTACAGAGAACAGTTCATACGGCTATCAAATCTGTTGCTCCCAGCTACAAAAACTTAATAAACTATCTTTCTGTGGTGCACAACCAGAAAGTACGAATTAACGCAGGTTATTGACTCTGTGGCTTGCAGCAACAAAAAAAAGCTTATACGGCTATCAAGTGTGTTGCTCACAGCTACAAGAACCTAAGACGACTATATATTCTGTGGCGCACAGCCACAAAAGACAATCTAACGCGGTTATTGACTCTTTGCCTTGCAGCTACAGAGAACAGCTCATACGGCCATCAAATCTGTTGCTCCCAGCTACAAAAACCTAATACGACAATCTATTCTGTGGCGCACAGCACAAAATACGAATTAACGCGGTTATTGACTCTTTGCCTTGCAGCTACAGAAAAAAGTTTATACGGCTATCAAGTGTGTTGCTCACAGCTACAAGAACCTAATACGACTGAATATTCTGTGGCCCGCACCACGCCACAAAACACGAATTAACGCGGTTATTCACTCTTTGCCTTGCAGCTACAGAGAACAGTTCATACGGCTATCAAATCTGTTGTTCGCAGCTACAAGAAAGTAATACGACTATCTTTCCTGTGGTGCACAACCAGAAAGTACGAATTAACGCGGTTATTGACTCTGTGGCTTGCAGCTACAAAAAAAAAGCTTATACGGCTACCAAGTGTGTTGCTCACAGCTACAAGAACCTAATACGACTGAATATTCTGTGGTGCACAGCCACAAAAGACGAATTAACGCGGTTATTGACTCTTTGCCTTGCAGCTACAAAAAAAAAGGTTTATACGGCTATCAAATCTGTTGCTCCCAGCTACAAAAACCTAATACGACTATCTATTCTGTGGCGCACAGCCACGAAATACGAATTAACGCTGTTATCGACTCTTTGGCTTGCAGTTACAGAGAACAGTTCATACGGCTATCAAATCTGTTGCTCCAGCTAACAAAAACCTATACGACAATCTATTCTGTGGCGCACAGCCACAAAAGACAAATTAACCCGGTTATTGACTCTTTGCCTTGCAGCTACTGAGAACAGTTCATACGGCTATCAAATCTGTTGCTCCCAGCTACAAAAACCTAATACGACAATCTATTCTGTGGCGCACAGCCACAAAATACGAATTAACGCGGTTATTGACTCTTTGCCTTGCAGCTACAGAAAAAAATCATACGGCTATCAAGTCTGTTGCTCCCAGCTACAAAAACCTAATACGACTTTATATTCTGTGGCGCACAGCCACAAAAAGACAAATTAACGCGGTTATTGACTCTTTGCTTTGCAGCTACAGAAAACAAGTTTATACGGCTATCAAGTTGTGTTGCTCACAGCTACAAGAACCTAATACGACTGAATATTCTGTGGTGCACAGCCACAACAAGACGATTTAACGCGGTTATTGACTCTTTGCCTTGCAGCTACAGAAAAAAAGGTTTATACGGCTATCAAGTCTGTTGCTCCCAGCTACAAGAAAGTAATACGACTATCTATTCTGTGGCGCACAGCCACGAAATACGAATTACGCGGTTATCGACTCTTTGGCTTGCATTTACAGAAAACAGTTCATACGGCTATCAAGTCTGTTGCTCCCAGCTACAAAAACCTAATACGACAATCTATTCTGTGGCGAAGAGCCACGAAATACGAATTAACGCGGTTATCGACTCTTGGCTTGCAGCTACAGAAAAAAGTTTACACGGCTATCAAGTCTGTTGCTCCCAGCTACAAAAAACCTAAGACGACAATCCATTCTGTGGTGCACAACCACAAAGTACGAATTAACGCTGTTATCGACTCTTTGCTTGCAGTTACAGAGAACAGTTCATACGGCTATCAAATCTGTTGCTCTTAGCTACAAAAACTTAATACAACTATCTTTCCTGTGGTGCACAACCAGAAAGTACGAATTAACGCGGTTATTGACTCTGTGGCTTGCAGCTACAAAAAAAAGCTTATACGGCTATCAAGTGTGTTGCTCACAGCTACAAGAACCTAAGACGACTATATATTCTGTGGCGCACAGCCACAAAAGACAATCTAACGCGGTTATTGACTCTTTGCCTTGCAGCTACAGAGAACAGATCATACGGCCATCAAATCTGTTGCTCCCAGCTACAAAAACCTAATACGACAATCTATTCTGTGGCGCACAGCCACAAAATACGAATTAACGCGGTTATTGACTCTTTGCCTTGCAGCTACAGAAAAAAGTTTATACGGCTATCAAGTGTGTTGCTCACAGCTACAAGAACCTAATACGACTGAATATTCTGTGGCGCACAGCCACAAAAGACGAATAAACGCGGTTATTGACTCTTTGCCTTGCAGCTACAGAAAAAAAGTTTATACGGCTATCAAGTCTGTTGCTCCCAGCTACAAGAAAGTAATACGACTATCTATTCTGTGGCGCACAGCCACGAAATACGAATTAACGCTGTTATCGACTCTTTGGCTTGCAGTTACAGGAGAACAGTTCATACGGCTATCAAATCTGTTGCTCGCAGCTACAAGAAAGTAATACGACTATCTTCCTGTGGTGCACAACCAGAAAGTACAAATCAACGCGGTTATTGACTCTGTGGCTTGCAGCTACAAAAAAAAAGCTTATACGGCTACCAAGTGTGTTGCTCACAGCTACAGGAACCTAATACGACTGAATATTCTGTGGTGCACAGCCACAAAAGACGAATTAACGCGGTTATTGACTCTTTGCCTTGCAGCTACAGAAAAAAAGGTTTATACGGCTATCAAGTCTGTTGCTCCCAGCTACACAAAAGTAATACGACTATCTATTCTGTGGCGCACAGCCACGAAATACGAATTTACGCGGTTATCGACTCTTGGCTTGCATTTACATAAAAACAGTTCATACGGCTATCAAGTCTGTTGCTCCCAGCTACAAAAACCTAATACGACAATCTATTCTGTGGCGCAGAGCCACGAATACGAATTAACGCGGTTATCGACTCTTTGGCTTGCAGCTACAGAAAAAAGTTTACACGGCTATCAAGTCTGTTGCTCCCAGCTACAAAAACCTAATACGACAATCTATTCTGTGGCGCACAGCCACAAAAGACGAATTAAACGCGGTTATTGACTCTTTGCCTTGCAGCTACAGAAAAAGGTTTATACGGATATCAAGTCTGTTGCTCCCAGCTACAAGAAAGTAATACGACTATCTATTCTGTGGCGCAGAGCCACGAAATACGAATTAACGCGGTTATCGACTCTTTGGCTTGCAGCTACAGAAAAAAGTTTACACGGCTATCAAGTCTGTTGCTCCCAGCTACAAAAACCTAATACGACAATCTATTATGTGGTGCACAACCACAAAGTACGAATTAACGCTGTTATCGACTCTTTGGCTTGCAGTTACAGAGAACAGTTCATACGGCTATCAAATCTGTTGCTCCCAGCTACAAAAACTTAATACAACTATCTTTCCTGTGGTGCACAACCAGAAAGTACGAATTAACGCGGTTATTGACTCTGTGGCTTGCAGCAACAAAAAAAAGCTTATACGGCTATCAAGTGTGTTGCTCACAGCTACAAGAACCTAAGACGACTATATATTCTGTGGCGCACAGCCACAAAAGACAATCTAACGCGGTTATTGACCTCTTTGCCTTGCAGCTACAGAGAACAGCTCATACGGCCATCAAATCTGTTGCTCCCAGCTACAAAAACCTAATACGACAATCTATTCTGTGGCGCACAGCCAAAATACGAATTAACGCGGTTATTGACTCTTTGCCTTGCAGCTACAGAAAAAAGTTTATACGGCTATCAAGTGTGTTGCTCACAGCTACAAGAACCTAATACGACTGAATATTCTGTGGCGCACAGCCACAAAACACGAATTAACGCGGTTATTCACTCTTTGCCTTGCAGCTACAGAGAACAGTTCATACGGCTATCAAATCTGTTGTTCGCAGCTACAAGAAAGTAATACGACTATCTTTCCTGTGGTGCACAACCAGAAAGTACGAATTAACGCGGTTATTGACTCTGTGGCTTGCAGCTACAAAAAAAAAGCTTATACGGCTACCAAGTGTGTTGCTCACAGCTACAAGAACCTAATACGACTGAATATTCTGTGGTGCACAGCCACAAAAGACGAATTAACGCGGTTATTGACTCTTTGCCTTGCAGCTACAAAAAAAAAGGTTTATACGGCTATCAAATCTGTTGCTCCCAGCTACAAAAACCTAATACGACTATCTATTCTGTGGCGCACAGCCACGAAATACGAATTAACGCTGTTATCGACTCTTTGGCTTGCAGTTACAGAGAACAGTTCATACGGCTATCAAATCTGTTGCTCCCAGCTACAAAAACCTAATACGACAATCTATTCTGTGGCGCACAGCCACAAAAGACAAATTAACCCGGTTATTGACTCTTTGCCTTGCAGCTACTGAGAACAGTTCATACGGCTATCAAATCTGTTGCTCCCAGCTACAAAAACCTAATACGACAATCTATTCTGTGGCGCACAGCCACAAAATACGAATCAACGCGGTTATTGACTCTTCGCCTTGCAGCTATAGAAAAAAATCATACGGCTATCAAGTCTGTTGCTCCCAGCTACAAAAACCTAATACGACTTTATATTCTGTGGCGCACAGCCACAAAAGACAAATTAACGCGGTTATTGACTCTTTGCTTTGCAGCTACAGAAAACAAGTTTATACGGCTATCAAGTGTGTTGCTCACAGCTACAAGAACCTAATACGACTGAATATTCTGTGGTGCACAGCCACAACAGACGATTTAACGCGGTTATTGACTCTTTGCCTTGCAGCTACAGAAAAAAAGGTTTATACGGCTATCAAGTCTGTTGCTCCCAGCTACAAGAAAGTAATACGACTATCTATTCTGTGGCGCACAGCCACAAAATACGAATTTACGCGGTTATCGACTCTTTGGCTTGCATTTACAGAAAACAGTTCATACGGCTATCAAGTCTGTTGCTCCCAGCTACAAAAACCTAATACGACAATCTATTCTGTGGCGCAGAGCCACGAAATACGAATTAACGCGGTTATCGACTCTTTGGCTTGCAGCTACAGAAAAAAGTTTACACGGCTATCAAGTCTGTTGCTCCCAGCTACAAAAACCTAATACGACAATCTATTATGTGGTGCACAACCACAAAGTACGAATTAACGCTGTTATCGACTCTTTGGCTTGCAGTTACAGAGAACAGTTCATACGGCTATCAAATCTGTTGCTCCCAGCTACAAAAACTTAATACAACTATCTTTCCTGTGGTGCACAACCAGAAAGTACGAATTAACGCGGTTATTGACTCTGTGGCTTGCAGCAACAAAAAAAAGCTTATACGGCTATCAAGTGTGTTGCTCACAGCTACAAGAACCTAAGACGACTATATATTCTGTGGCGCACAGCCACAAAAGACAATCTAACGCGGTTATTGACTCTTTGCCTTGCAGCTACAGAGAACAGCTCATACGGCCATCAAATCTGTTGCTCCCAGCTACAAAAACCTAATACGACAATCTATTCTGTGGCGCACAGCCACAAAATACGAATTAACGCGGTTATTGACTCTTTGCCTTGCAGCTACAGCAAAAAGTTTATACGGCTATCAAGTGTGTTGCTCACAGCTACAAGAACCTAATACGACTGAATATTCTGTGGCGCACAGCCACAAAAGACGAATTAACGCGGTTATTGACTCTTTGCCTTGCAGCTACAGAAAAAAAAGTTTATACGGCTATCAAGTCTGTTGCTCCCAGCTACAAGAAAGTAATACGACTATCTATTCTGTGGCGCACAGCCACGAAATACGAATTAACGCTGTTATCGACTCTTTGGCTTGCAGTTACAGAGAACAGTTCATACGGCTATCAAATCTGTTGCTCGCAGCTACACAAACTTAATACAACTATATTTTCTGTGGTGCACAACCACAAAGTACGAATTAACGCGGTTATTGACTCATTGGCTTGCAGCTACAGAGAACAGTTAATACGGCTATCAAATCTGTTGCTCTCAGCTACAAAAACTTAATACGACTATCTTTTCTGTGGTGCACAACCACAAAGTACGAATTAACGCGGTTATTGACTCTGTGGCTTGCAGCTACAGAAAAAAAGCTTATACGGCTACCAAGTGTGTTGCTCACAGCTAGAAGAACCTAATACGACTATATATTCTGTGGCGCACAGCCACAAAAGACGAATTAACGCGGTTATTGACTTTTTGCCTTGCAGCAACAGAGAACAGTTCATACGGCTATCAAATCTGTTGCTCCCAGCTACAAAAACCAAATACGACAATCTATTCTGTGGCGCACAGCCACAAAATACGAATTAACGCGGTTATTGAGTATTGACTCTTTGCCTTGCAGCTACAGAAAAAAGTTTATACGGCTATCAAGTCTGTTGCTCCCAGCTACAAAAACCTAATACGACTATCTATTCTACGAATTAACGCGGTTATTGACTCTTTGCCTTGCAGCTACAGAGAACAGTTCATACGGCTATCAAGTCTGTTGCTCCCAGCTACAAAAACCTAATACGACTATCTATTCTGTGGCGCACAGCCACGAAATACGAATTTACGCGGTTATCGACTCTTTGGCTTGCAGCTACAGAACAAAGTTTACACGGCTATCAAGTCTGTTGCTCCCAGCTACAAAAACCTTATACGACAATCTATTCTGTGGCGCACAGCCACAAAATACGAATCAACGCGGTTATTGACTCTTTGCCTTGCAGCTACAGAAAAAAAATCATACGGCTATCAAGTCTGTTGCTCCCAGCTACAAAAACCTAATACGACTTTATATTCTGTGGCGCACAGCCACAAAAGACGAATTAACGCGGTTATTGACTCTTTGCCTTGCAGCTACAGAAACAGTTCATACGGCTATCAAGTCTGTTGCTCCCAGCTACAAAAACCTAATACGACTATCTATTCTGTGGCGCACAGCCACGAAATACGAATTTACGCGGTTATCGACTCTTTGGCTTGCAGCTACAGAACAAAGTTTACACGGCTATCAAGTCTGTTGCTCCCAGCTACAAAAACCTTATACGACAATCTATTCTGTGGCGCACAACCACAAAGTACGAATGAACGCGGTTATTGACTCATTGGCTTGCAGCTACAGAAAAAAAACTTATACGGCTACCAAGTGTGTTGCTCACAGCTACAAGAACCTAAGACGACTATATATTCTGTGGCGCACAGCCACAAAAGACAAATTAACGCGGTTATTCACTCTTTGCCTTGCAGCTACAGAAAAAAATCATACGGCTATCAAGTCTGTTGCTCCCAGCTACAAAAACCTAATACGACTTTATATTCTGTGGCGCACAGCCACAAAAGACAAATTAACGCGGTTATTGACTCTTTGCTTTGCAGCTACAGAAAACAAGTTTATACGGCTATCAAGTGTGTTGCTCACAGCTACAAGAACCTAATACGACTGAATATTCTGTGGTGCACAGCCACAAAAGACGAATTAACGCGGTTATTGACTCTTTGCCTTGCAGCTACCGAAAAAAAGGTTTATACGGCTATCAAGTCTGTTGCTCCCAGCTACAAGAAAGTAATACGACTATCTTTCCTGTGGTGCACAACCAGAAAGTACGAATTAACGCGGTTATTGACTCTGTGGCTTGCAGCTACAAAAAAAAGCTTATACGGCTACCAAGTGTGTTGCTCACAGCTACAAGAACCTAATACGACTGAATATTCTGTGGTGCACAGCCACAAAAGACGAATTAACGCGGTTATTGACTCTTTGCCTTGCATCTACAGAAAAAAAGGTTTATACGGCTGTCAAGTCTGTTGCTCCCAGCTACAAGAAAGTAATACGACTATCTATTCTGTGGCGCACAGCCACGAAATACGAATTTACGCGGTTATCGACTCTTTGGCTTGCATTTACAGAAAACAGTTCATACGGCTATCAAGTCTGTTGCTCCCAGCTACAAAAACCTAATACGACAATCTATTCTGTGGCGAAGAGCCACGAAATACGAATTAACGCGGTTATCGACTCTTTGGCTTGCAGCTACAGAAAAAAGTTTACACGGCTATCAAGTCTGTTGCTCCCAGCTACAAAAACCTAATACGACAATCCATTCTGTGGTGCACAACCACAAAGTACGAATTAACGCTGTTATCGACTCTTTGGCTTGCAGTTACAGAGAACAGTTCATACGGCTATCAAATCTGTTGCTCTTAGCTACAAAAACTTAATACAACTATCTTTCCTGTGGTGCACAACCAGAAAGTACGAATTAACGCGGTTATTGACTCTGTGGCTTGCAGCTACAAAAAAAAGCTTATACGGCTATCAAGTGTGTTGCTCACAGCTACAAGAACCTAAGACGACTATATATTCTGTGGCGCACAGCCACAAAAGACAATCTAACGCGGTTATTGACTCTTTGCCTTGCAGCTACAGAGAACAGCTCATACGGCCATCAAATCTGTTGCTCCCAGCTACAAAAACCTAATACGACAATCTATTCTGTGGCGCACAGCCACAAAATACGAATTAACGCGGTTATTGACTCTTTGCCTTGCAGCTACAGAAAAAAGTTTATACGGCTATCAAGTGTGTTGCTCACAGCTACAAGAACCTAATACGACTGAATATTCTGTGGCGCACAGCCACGAAATACGAATTAACGCTGTTATCGACTCTTTGGCTTGCAGTTACCGAAAAAAAGGTTTATACGGCTATCAAGTCTGTTGCTCCCAGCTACAAGAAAGTAATACGACTATCTTTCCTGTGGTGCACAACCAGAAAGTACGAATCAACGCGGTTATTGACTCTGTGGCTTGCAGCTACAAAAAAAAAGCTTATACGGCTACCAAGTGTGTTGCTCACAGCTACAAGAACCTAATACGACTGAATATTCTGTGGTGCACAGCCACAAAAGACGAATTAACGCGGTTATTGACTCTTTGCCTTGCAGCTACAGAAAAAAAGGTTTATACGGCTATCAAGTCTGTTGCTCCCAGCTACACGAAAGTAATACGACTATCTATTCTGTGGCGCACAGCCACGAAATACGAATTTACGCGGTTATCGACTCTTTGGCTTGCATTTACAGAAAACAGTTCATACGGCTATCAAGTCTGTTGCTCCCAGCTACAAAAACCTAATACGACAATCTATTCTGTGGCGCAGAGCCACGAAATACGAATTTACGCGGTTATCGACTCTTTGGCTTGCATTTACAGAAAACAGTTCATACGGCTATCAAGTCTGTTGCTCCCAGCTACAAAAACCTAATACGACAATCTATTCTGTGGCGAAGAGCCACGAAATACGAATTAACGCGGTTATCGACTCTTTGGCTTGCAGCTACAGAAAAAAGTTTACACGGCTATCAAGTCTGTTGCTCCCAGCTACAAAAACCTAATACGACAATCCATTCTGTGGTGCACAACCACAAAGTACGAATTAACGCTGTTATCGACTCTTTGGCTTGCAGTTACAGAGAACAGTTCATACGGCTATCCAATCTGTTGCTCTTAGCTACAAAAACTTAATACAACTATCTTTCCTGTGGTGCACAACCAGAAAGTACGAATTAACGCGGTTATTGACTCTGTGGCTTGCAGCTACAAAAAAAAGCTTATACGGCTATCAAGTGTGTTGCTCACAGCTACAAGAACCTAAGACGACTATATATTCTGTGGCGCACAGCCACAAAAGACAATCTAACGCGGTTATTGACTCTTTGCCTTGCAGCTACAGAGAACAGCTCATACGGCCATCAAATCTGTTGCTCCCAGCTACAAAAACCTAATACGACAATCTATTCTGTGGCGCACAGCCACAAAATACGAATTAACGCGGTTATTGACTCTTTGCCTTGCAGCTACAGAAAAAAATCATACGGCTATCAAGTCTGTTGCTCCCAGCTACAAAAACCTAATACGACTTTATATTCTGTGGCGCACAGCCACAAAAGACAAATTAACGCGGTTATTGACTCTTTGCTTTGCAGCTACAGAAAACAAGTTTATACGGCTATCAAGTGTGTTGCTCACAGCTACAAGAACCTAATACGACTGAATATTCTGTGGTGCACAGCCACAAAAGACGAATTAACGCGGTTATTGACTCTTTGCCTTGCAGCTACAGAAAAAAAGGTTTATACGGCTATCAAGTCTGTTGCTCCCAGCTACAAGAAAGTAATACGACTATCTATTCTGTGGCGCACAGCCACGAAATACGAATTTACGCGGTTATCGACTCTTTGGCTTGCATTTACAGAAAACAGTTCATACGGCTATCAAGTCTGTTGCTCCCAGCTACAAAAACCTAATACGACAATCTATTCTGTGGCGAAGAGCCACGAAATACGAATTAACGCGGTTATCGACTCTTTGGCTTGCAGCTACAGAAAAAAGTTTACACGGCTATCAAGTCTGTTGCTCCCAGCTACAAAAACCTAATACGACAATCCATTCTGTGGTGCACAACCACAAAGTACGAATTAACGCTGTTATCGACTCTTTGGCTTGCAGTTACAGAGAACAGTTCATACGGCTATCAAATCTGTTGCTCTTAGCTACAAAAACTTAATACAACTATCTTTCCTGTGGTGCACAACCAGAAAGTACGAATTAACGCGGTTATTGACTCTGTGGCTTGCAGCTACAAAAAAAGCTTATACGGCTATCAAGTGTGTTGCTCACAGCTACAAGAACCTAAGACGACTATATATTCTGTGGCGCACAGCCACAAAAGACAATCTAACGCGGTTATTGACTCTTTGCCTTGCAGCTACAGAGAACAGCTCATACGGCCATCAAATCTGTTGCTCCCAGCTACAAAAACCTAATACGACAATCTATTCTGTGGCGCACAGCCACAAAATACGAATTAACGCGGTTATTGACTCTTTGCCTTGCAGCTACAGAAAAAAAGTTTATACGGCTATCAAGTGTGTTGCTCACAGCTACAAGAACCTAATACGACTGAATATTCTGTGGCGCACAGCCACAAAAGACGAATTAACGCGGTTATTGACTCTTTGCCTTGCAGCTACAGAAAAAAAAGTTTATACGGCTATCAAGTCTGTTGCTCCCAGCTACAAGAAAGTAATACGACTATCTATTCTGTGGCGCACAGCCACGAAATACGAATTAACGCTGTTATCGACTCTTTGGCTTGCAGTTACAGAGAACAGTTCATACGGCTATCAAATCTGTTGCTCGCAGCTACAAGAAAGTAATACGACTATCTTTCCTGTGGTGCACAACCAGAAAGTACGAATCAACGCGGTTATTGACTCTGTGGCTTGCAGCTACAAAAAAAAAGCTTATACGGCTACCAAGTGTGTTGCTCACAGCTACAAGAACCTAATACGACTGAATATTCTGTGGTGCACAGCCACAAAAGACGAATTAACGCGGTTATTGACTCTTTGCCTTGCAGCTACAGAAAAAAAGGTTTATACGGCTATCAAGTCTGTTGCTCCCAGCTACACGAAAGTAATACGACTATCTATTCTGTGGCGCACAGCCACGAAATACGAATTTACGCGGTTATCGACTCTTTGGCTTGCATTTACAGAAAACAGTTCATACGGCTATCAAGTCTGTTGCTCCCAGCTACAAAAACCTAATACGACAATCTATTCTGTGGCGCAGAGCCACGAAATACGAATTAACGCGGTTATCGACTCTTTGCTTGCAGCTACAGAAAAAAGTTTACACGGCTATCAAGTCTGTTGCTCCCAGCTACAAAAACCTAATACGACAATCTATTCTGTGGTGCACAACCACAAAGTACGAATTAACGCTGTTATCGACTCTTTGGCTTGCAGTTACAGAGAACAGTTCATACGGCTATCAAATCTGTTGCTCCCAGCTACAAAAACTTAATACAACTATCTTTCCTGTGGTGCACAACCAGAAAGTACGAATTAACGCGGTTATTGACTCTGTGGCTTGCAGCTACAAAAAAAAGCTTATACGGCTATCAAGTGTGTTGCTCACAGCTACAAGAACCTAAGACGACTATATATTCTGTGGCGCACAGCCACAAAAGACAATCTAACGCGGTTATTGACTCTTTGCCTTGCAGCTACAGAGAACAGCTCATACGGCCATCAAATCTGTTGCTCCCAGCTACAAAACCTAATACGACAATCTATTCTGTGGCGCACAGCCACAAAATACGAATTAACGCGGTTATTGACTCTTTGCCTTGCAGCTACAGAAAAAAGTTTATACGGCTATCAAGTGTGTTGCTCACAGCTACAAGAACCTAATACGACTGAATATTCTGTGGCGCACAGCCACAAAAGACGAATTAACGCGGTTATTGACTCTTTGCCTTGCAGCTACAGAAAAAAAAGTTTATACGGCTATCAAGTCTGTTGCTCCCAGCTACAAGAAAGTAATACGACTATCTATTCTGTGGCGCACAGCCACGAAATACGAATTAACGCTGTTATCGACTCTTTGGCTTGCAGTTACAGAGAACAGTTCATACGGCTATTAAATCTGTTGCTCGCAGCTACAAGAAAGTAATACGACTATCTTTCCTGTGGTGCACAACCAGAAAGTACGAATCAACGCGGTTATTGACTCTGTGGCTTGCAGCTACAAAAAAAAAAGCTTATACGGCTACCAAGTGTGTTGCTCACAGCTACAAGAACCTAATACGACTGAATATTCTGTGGTGCACAGCCACAAAAGACGAATTAACACGGTTATTGACTCTGTGGCTTGCAGCTACAAAAAAAAAAAGCTTATACGGCTATCAAGTGTGTTGCTCACAGCTACAAGAACCTAAGACGACTATATATTCTGTGGCGCACAGCCACAAAAGACAATCTAACGCGGTTATTGACTCTTTGCCTTGCAGCTACAGAGAACAGCTCATACGGCCATCAAATCTGTTGCTCCCAGCTACAAAAACCTAATACGACAATCTATTCTGTGGCGCACAGCCACAAAATACGAATTAACGCGGTTATTGACTCTTTGCCTTGCAGCTACAGAAAAAAATCATACGGCTATCAAGTCTGTTGCTCCCAGCTACAAAAACCTAATACGACTTTATATTCTGTGGCGCACAGCCACAAAAGACAAATTAACGCGGTTATTGACTCTTTGCTTTGCAGCTACAGAAAACAAGTTTATACGGCTATCAAGTGTGTTGCTCACAGCTACAAGAACCTAATACGACTGAATATTCTGTGGTGCACAGCCACAAAAGACGAATTAACGCGGTTATTGACTCTTTGCCTTGCAGCTACAGAAAAAAAGGTTTATACGGCTATCAAGTCTGTTGCTCCCAGCTACAAGAAAGTAATACGACTATCTATTCTGTGGCGCACAGCCACGAAATACGAATTTACGCGGTTATCGACTCTTTGGCTTGCATTTACAGAAAACAGTTCATACGGCTATCAAGTCTGTTGCTCCCAGCTACAAAAACCTAATACGACAATCTATTCTGTGGCGAAGAGCCACGAAATACGAATTAACGCGGTTATCGACTCTTTGGCTTGCAGCTACAGAAAAAAAGTTTACACGGCTATCAAGTCTGTTGCTCCCAGCTACAAAAACCTAATACGACAATCCATTCTGTGGTGCACAACCACAAAGTACGAATTAACGCTGTTATCGACTCTTTGGCTTGCAGTTACAGAGAACAGTTCATACGGCTATCAAATCTGTTGCTCTTAGCTACAAAAACTTAATACAACTATCTTTCCTGTGGTGCACAACCAGAAAGTACGAATTAACGCGGTTATTGACTCTGTGGCTTGCAGCTACAAAAAAAAGCTTATACGGCTATCAAGTGTGTTGCTCACAGCTACAAGAACCTAAGACGACTATATATTCTGTGGCGCACAGCCACAAAAGACAATCTAACGCGGTTATTGACTCTTTGCCTTGCAGCTACAGAGAACAGCTCATACGGCCATCAAATCTGTTGCTCCCAGCTACAAAAACCTAATACGACAATCTATTCTGTGGCGCACAGCCACAAAATACGAATTAACGCGGTTATTGACTCTTTGCCTTGCAGCTACAGAAAAAAGTTTATACGGCTATCAAGTGTGTTGCTCACAGCTACAAGAACCTAATACGACTGAATATTCTGTGGCGCACAGCCACAAAAGACGAATTAACGCGGTTATTGACTCTTTGCCTTGCAGCTACAGAAAAAAAAGTTTATACGGCTATCAAGTCTGTTGCTCCCAGCTACAAGAAAGTAATACGACTATCTATTCTGTGGCGCACAGCCACGAAATACGAATTAACGCTGTTATCGACTCTTTGGCTTGCAGTTACAGAGAACAGTTCATACGGCTATCAAATCTGTTGCTCGCAGCTACAAGAAAGTAATACGACTATCTTTCCTGTGGTGCACAACCAGAAAGTACGAATCAACGCGGTTATTGACTCTGTGGCTTGCAGCTACAAAAAAAAAGCTTATACGGCTACCAAGTGTGTTGCTCACAGCTACAAGAACCTAATACGACTGAATATTCTGTGGTGCACAGCCACAAAAGACGAATTAACGCGGTTATTGACTCTTTGCCTTGCAGCTACAGAAAAAAAGGTTTATACGGCTATCAAGTCTGTTGCTCCCAGCTACACGAAAGTAATACGACTATCTATTCTGTGGCGCACAGCCACGAAATACGAATTAACGCTGTTATCGACTCTTTGGCTTGCAGTTACAGAGAACAGTTAATACGGCTATCAAATCTGTTGCTCTCAGCTACAAAAACTTAATACGACTATCTTTTCTGTGGTGCACAACCACAAAGTACGAATTAACGCGGTTATTGACTCTGTGGCTTGCAGCTACAGAAAAAAAAGCTTATACGGCTACCAAGTGTGTTGCTCACAGCTAGAAGAACCTAATACGACTATATATTCTGTGGCGCACAGCCACAAAAGACGAATTAACGCGGTTATTGACTCTTTGCCTTGCAGCTACAGAGAACAGTTCATACGGTTATCAAATCTGTTGCTCCCAGCTACAAAAACCAAATACGACAATCTATTCTGTGGCGCACAGCCACAAAATACGAATTAACGCGGTTATTGAGTATTGACTCTTTGCCTTGCAGCTACAGAAAAAAGTTTATACGGCTATCAAGTCTGTTGCTCCCAGCTACAAAAACCTAATACGACTATCTATTCTACGAATTTATGCGGTTATCGACTCTTTGGCTTGCAGTTACAGAGAACAGTTCATACGGCTACCAAGTGTGTTGCTCACAGCTACAAGAACCTAAGACGACTATATATTCTGTGGCGCACAGCCACAAAAGACAAATTAACGCGGTTATTGACTCTTTGCCTTGCAGCTACTGAGAACAGTTCATACGGCTATCAAATCTGTTGCTCCCAGCTACAAAAACCTAATACGACAATCTATTCTGTGGCGCACAGCCACAAAATACGAATCAACGCGGTTATTGACTCTTTGCCTTGCAGCTACAGAAAAAAAATCATACGGCTATCAAGTCTGTTGCTCCCAGCTACAAAAACCTAATACGACTTTATATTCTGTGGCGCATAGCCACAAAAGACAAATTAACGCGGTTATTGACTCTTTGCCTTGCAGCTACAGAAAAAAAATCATACGGCTATCAAGTCTGTTGCTCCCAGCTACGAAAACCTAATACGACTTTATATTCTGTGGCGCACAGCCACAAAAGACGAATTAACGCGGTTATTGACTCTTTGCCTTGCAGCTACAGAGAACAGTTCATACGGCTATCAAGTCTGTTGCTCCCAGCTACAAAAACCTAATACGACTATCTATTCTGTGGCGCACAGCCACGAAATACGAATTTACGCGGTTATCGACTCTTTGGCTTGCAGCTACAGAACAAAGTTTACACGGCTATCAAGTCTGTTGCTCCCAGCTACAAAAACCTTATACGACAATCTATTCTGTGGCGCACAACCACAAAATACGAATTAACGCTGTTATCGACTCTTTGGCTTGCAGTTACAGAGAACAGTTCATACGGCTATCAAATCTGTTGCTCCCAGCTACAAAAACTTAATACGACTATCTTTTCTGTGGTGCACAACCACAAAGTACGAATTAACGCGGTTATTGACTCTGTGGCTTGCAGCTACAGAAAAAAAGCTTATACGGCTACCAAGTGTGTTGCTCACAGCTAGAAGAACCTAATACGACTATATATTCTGTGGCGCACAGCCACAAAAGACGAATTAACGCGGTTATTGACTCTTTGCCTTGCAGCTACAGAGAACAGTTCATACGGTTATCAAATCTGTTGCTCCCAGCTACAAAAACCAAATACGACAATCTATTCTGTGGCGCACAGCCACAAAATACGAATTAACGCGGTTATTGAGTATTGACTCTTTGCCTTGCAGCTACAGAAAAAAGTTTATACGGCTATCAAGTCTGTTGCTCCCAGCTACAAAAACCTAATACGACTATCTATTCTACGAATTTATGCGGTTATCGACTCTTTGGCTTGCAGTTACAGAGAACAGTTCATACGGCTACCAAGTGTGTTGCTCACAGCTACAAGAACCTAAGACGACTATATATTCTGTGGCGCACAGCCACAAAAGACAAATTAACGCGGTTATTGACTCTTTGCCTTGCAGCTACTGAGAACAGTTCATACGGCTATCAAATCTGTTGCTCCCAGCTACAAAAACCTAATACGACAATCTATTCTGTGGCGCACAGCCACAAAATACGAATCAACGCGGTTATTGACTCTTTGCCTTGCAGCTACAGAAAAAAAATCATACGGCTATCAAGTCTGTTGCTCCCAGCTACAAAAACCTAATACGACTTTATATTCTGTGGCGCATAGCCACAAAAGACAAATTAACGCGGTTATTGACTCTTTGCCTTGCAGCTACAGAAAAAAAATCATACGGCTATCAAGTCTGTTGCTCCCAGCTACGAAAACCTAATACGACTTTATATTCTGTGGCGCACAGCCACAAAAGACGAATTAACGCGGTTATTGACTCTTTGCCTTGCAGCTACAGAGAACAGTTCATACGGCTATCAAGTCTGTTGCTCCCAGCTACAAAAACCTAATACGACTATCTATTCTGTGGCGCACAGCCACGAAATACGAATTTACGCGGTTATCGACTCTTTGGCTTGCAGCTACAGAACAAAGTTTACACGGCTATCAAGTCTGTTGCTCCCAGCTACAAAAACCTTATACGACAATCTATTCTGTGGCGCACAACCACAAAATACGAATTAACGCTGTTATCGACTCTTTGGCTTGCAGTTACAGAGAACAGTTCATACGGCTATCAAATCTGTTGCTCCCAGCTACAAAAACTTAATACAACTATCTTTTCTGTGGTGCACAACCACAGAGTACGAATTAACGCGGTTATTGACTCATTGGCTTGCAGCTACAGAAAAAAAACTTATACGGCTACCAAGTGTGTTGCTCACAGCTACAAGAACCTAAGACGACTATATATTCTGTGGCGCACAGCCACAAAAGACAAATTAACGCGGTTATTGACTCTTTGCCTTGCAGCTACAGAAAAAAATCATACGGCTATCAAGTCTGTTGCTCCCAGCTACAAAAACCTAATACGACTTTATATTCTGTGGCGCACAGCCACAAAAGACAAATTAACGCGGTTATTGACTCTTTGCTTTGCAGCTACAGAAAACAAGTTTATACGGCTATCCAGTGTGTTGCTCACAGCTACAAGAACCTAATACGACTGAATATTCTGTGGTGCACAGCCACAAAAGACGAATTAACGCGGTTATTGACTCTTTGCCTTGCAGCTACCGAAAAAAAGGTTTATACGGCTATCAAGTCTGTTGCTCCCAGCTACAAGAAAGTAATACGACTATCTTTCCTGTGGTGCACAACCAGAAAGTACGAATTAACGCGGTTATTGACTCTGTGGCTTGCAGCTACAAAAAAAAAGCTTATACGGCTACCAAGTGTGTTGCTCACAGCTACAAGAACCTAATACGACTGAATATTCTGTGGTGCACAGCCACAAAAGACGAATTAACGCGGTTATTGACTCTTTGCCTTGCAGCTACAGAAAAAAGGTTTATACGGCTATCAAGTCTGTTGCTCCCAGCTACAAGAAAGTAATACGACTATATATTCTGTGGCGCACAGCCACAAAAGACAAATTAACGCGGTTATTGACTCTTTGCCTTGCAGCTACTGAGAACAGTTCATACGGCTATCAAATCTGTTGCTCCCAGCTACAAAAACCTAATACGACAATCTATTCTGTGGCGCACAGCCACAAAATACGAATCAACGCGGTTATTGACTCTTTGCCTTGCAGCTACAGAAAACAAATCATACGGCTATCAAGTCTGTTGCTCCCAGCTACAAAAACCTAATACGACTTTATATTCTGTGGCGCATAGCCACAAAAGACAAATTAACGCGGTTATTGACTCTTTGCCTTGCAGCTACAGAAAAAAAATCATACGGCTATCAAGTCTGTTGCTCCCAGCTACGAAAACCTAATACGACTTTATATTCTGTGGCGCACAGCCACAAAAGACGAATTAACGCGGTTATTGACTCTTTGCCTTGCAGCTACAGAGAACAGTTCATACGGCTATCAAGTCTGTTGCTCCCAGCTACAAAAACCTAATACGACTATCTATTCTGTGGCGCACAGCCACGAAATACGAATTTACGCGGTTATCGACTCTTTGGCTTGCAGCTACAGAACAAAGTTTACACGGCTATCAAGTCTGTTGCTCCCAGCTACAAAAACCTTATACGACAATCTATTCTGTGGCGCACAACCACAAAATACGAATTAACGCTGTTATCGACTCTTTGGCTTGCAGTTACAGAGAACAGTTCATACGGCTATCAAATGTTGCTCCCAGCTACAAAAACTTAATACAACTATCTTTTCTGTGGTGCACAACCACAAAGTACGAATTAACGCGGTTATTGACTCATTGGCTTGCAGCTACAGAAAAAAAACTTATACGGCTACCAAGTGTGTTGCTCACAGCTACAAGAACCTAAGACGACTATATATTCTGTGGCGCACAGCCACAAAAGACAAATTAACGCGGTTATTGACTCTTTGCCTTGCAGCTACAGAAAAAAATCATACGGCTATCAAGTCTGTTGCTCCCAGCTACAAAAACCTAATACGACTTTATATTCTGTGGCGCACAGCCACAAAAGACAAATTAACGCGGTTATTGACTCTTTGCTTTGCAGCTACAGAAAACAAGTTTATACGGCTATCAAGTGTGTTGCTCACAGCTACAAGAACCTAATACGACTGAATATTCTGTGGTGCACAGCCACAAAAGACGAATTAACGCGGTTATTGACTCTTTGCCTTGCAGCTACCGAAAAAAAGGTTTATACGGCTATCAAGTCTGTTGCTCCCAGCTACAAGAAAGTAATACGACTATCTTTCCTGTGGTGCACAACCAGAAAGTACGAATTAACGCGGTTATTGACTCTGTGGCTTGCAGCTACAAAAAAAAAGCTTATACGGCTACCAAGTGTGTTGCTCACAGCTACAAGAACCTAATACGACTGAATATTCTGTGGTGCACAGCCACAAAAGACGAATTAACGCGGTTATTGACTCTTTGCCTTGCAGCTACAGAAAAAAAGGTTTATACGGCTATCAAGTCTGTTGCTCCCAGCTACAAGAAAGTAATACGACTATATATTCTGTGGCGCACAGCCACAAAAGACAAATTAACCGCGGTTATTGACTCTTTGCCTTGCAGCTACTGAGAACAGTTCATACGGCTATCAAATCTGTTGCTCCCAGCTACAAAAACCTAATACGACAATCTATTCTGTGGCGCACAGCCACAAAATACGAATCAACGCGGTTATTGACTCTTTGCCTTGCAGCTACAGAAAACAAATCATACGGCTATCAAGTCTGTTGCTCCAGCTACAAAAACCTAATACGACTTTATATTCTGTGGCGCATAGCCACAAAAGACAAATTAACGCGGTTATTGACTCTTTGCCTTGCAGCTACAGAAAAAAAATCATACGGCTATCAAGTCTGTTGCTCCCAGCTACGAAAACCTAATACGACTTTATATTCTGTGGCGCACAGCCACAAAAGACGAATTAACGCGGTTATTGACTCTTTGCCTTGCAGCTACAGAGAACAGTTCATACGGCTATCAAGTCTGTTGCTCCCAGCTACAAAAACCTAATACGACTATCTATTCTGTGGCGCACAGCCACGAAATACGAATTTACGCGGTTATCGACTCTTTGGCTTGCAGCTACAGAACAAAGTTTACACGGCTATCAAGTCTGTTGCTCCCAGCTACAAAAACCTTATACGACAATCTATTCTGTGGCGCACAACCACAAAATACGAATTAACGCTGTTATCGACTCTTTGGCTTGCAGTTACAGAGAACAGTTCATACGGCTATCAAATCTGTTGCTCCCAGCTACAAAAACTTAATACAACTATCTTTTCTGTGGTGCACAACCACAAAGTACGAATTAACGCGGTTATTGACTCATTGGCTTGCAGCTACAGAAAAAAAACTTATACGGCTACCAAGTGTGTTGCTCACAGCTACAAGAACCTAAGACGACTATATATTCTGTGGCGCACAGCCACAAAAGACAAATTAACGCGGTTATTGACTCTTTGCCTTGCAGCTACAGAAAAAAATCATACGGCTATCAAGTCTGTTGCTCCCAGCTACAAAAACCTAATACGACTTTATATTCTGTGGCGCACAGCCACAAAAGACAAATTAACGCGGTTATTGACTCTTTGCTTTGCAGCTACAGAAAACAAGTTTATACGGCTATCAAGTGTGTTGCTCACAGCTACAAGAACCTAATACGACTGAATATTCTGTGGTGCACAGCCACAAAAGACGAATTAACGCGGTTATTGACTCTTTGCCTTGCAGCTACCGAAAAAAAGGTTTATACGGCTATCAAGTCTGTTGCTCCCAGCTACAAGAAAGTAATACGACTATCTTTCCTGTGGTGCACAACCAGAAAGTACGAATTAACGCGGTTATTGACTCTGTGGCTTGCAGCTACAAAAAAAAGCTTATACGGCTACCAAGTGTGTTGCTCACAGCTACAAGAACCTAATACGACTGAATATTCTGTGGTGCACAGCCACAAAAGACGAATTAACGCGGTTATTGACTCTTTGCCTTGCAGCTACAGAAAAAAAGGTTTATACGGCTATCAAGTCTGTTGCTCCCAGCTACAAGAAAGTAATACGACTATCTATTCTGTGGCGCACAGCCACGAAATACGAATTTACGCGGTTATCGACTCTTTGGCTTGCATTTACAGAAAACAGTTCATACGGCTATCAAGTCTGTTGCTCCAGCTACAAAAACCTAATACGACAATCTATTCTGTGGCGAAGAGCCACGAAATACGAATTAACGCGGTTATCGACTCTTTGGCTTGCAGCTACAGAAAAAAGTTTACACGGCTATCAAGTCTGTTGCTCCAGCTACAAAAACCTAATACGACAATCCATTCTGTGGTGCACAACCACAAAGTACGAATTAACGCCGTTATCGACTCTTTGGCTTGCAGTTACAGAGAACAGTTCATACGGCTATCAAATCTGTTGCTCCCAGCTACAAAAACTTAATACAACTATCTTTCCTGTGGTGCACAACCAGAAAGTACGAATTAACGCGGTTATTGACTCTGTGGCTTGCAGCTACAAAAAAAAAGCTTATACGGCTATCAAGTGTGTTGCTCACAGCTACAAGAACCTAAGACGACTATATATTCTGTGGCGCACAGCCACAAAAGACAATCTAACGCGGTTATTGACTCTTTGCCTTGCAGCTACAGAGAACAGCTCATACGGCCATCAAATCTGTTGCTCCCAGCTACAAAAACCTAATACGACAATCTATTCTGTGGCACACAGCCACAAAATACGAATTAACGCGGTTATTGACTCTTTGCCTTGCAGCTACAGAAAAAAGTTTATACGGCTATCAAGTGTGTTGCTCACAGCTACAAGAACCTAATACGACTGAATATTCTGTGGCGCACAGCCACAAAAGACGAATTAACGCGGTTATTGACTCTTTGCCTTGCAGCTACAGAAAAAAAGTTTATACGGCTATCAAGTCTGTTGCTCCCAGCTACAAGAAAGTAATACGACTATCTATTCTGTGGCGCACAGCCACGAAATACGAATTAACGCTGTTATCGACTCTTTGGCTTGCAGTTACAGAGAACAGTTCATACGGCTATCAAATCTGTTGCTCGCAGCTACAAAAACTTAATACAACTATATTTTCTGTGGTGCACAACCACAAAGTACGAATTAACGCGGTTATTGACTCATTGGCTTGCAGCTACAGAGAACAGTTCATACGGCTATCAAATCTGTTGCTCTCAGCTACAAAAACTTAATACGACTATCTTTCCTGTGGTGCACAACCACAAAGTACGAATTAACGCGGTTATTGACTATGTGGCTTGCAGCTACAGAAAAAAGCTTATACGGCTACCAAGTGTGTTGCTCACAGCTACAAAAACTTAATACAACTATATATTCTGTGGCGCACAGCCACAAAAGACGAATTAACGCGGTTATTGACTCTTTGCCTTGCAGCTACAGAAAAAAAGGTTTATACGGCTATCAAGTCTGTTGCTCCCAGCTACAAGAAAGTAATACGACTATCTATTCTGTGGCGCACAGCCACGAAATACGAATTTACGCGGTTATCGACTCTTTGGCTTGCATTTACAGAAAACAGTTCATACGGCTATCAAGTCTGTTGCTCCCAGCTACAAAAACCTAATACGACAATCTATTCTGTGGCGCAGAGCCACGAAATACGAATTAACGCGGTTATCGACTCTTTGGCTTGCAGCTACAGAAAAAAGTTTACACGGCTATCAAGTCTGTTGCTCCCAGCTACAAAAACCTAATACGACAATCTATTCTGTGGTGCACAACCACAAAGTACGAATTAACGCTGTTATCGACTCTTTGGCTTGCAGTTACAGAGAACAGTGCATACGGCTATCAAATCTGTTGCTCCCAGCTACAAAAACTTAATACAACTATCTTTCCTGTGGTGCACAACCAGAAAGTACGAATTAACGCGGTTATTGACTCTGTGGCTTGCAGCTACAAAAAAAAGCTTATACGGCTATCAAGTGTGTTGCTCACAGCTACAAAAACCTAAGACGACTATATATTCTGTGGCGCACAGCCACAAAAGACAATCTAACGCGGTTATTGACTCTTTGCCTTGCAGCTACAGAGAACAGCTCATACGGCCATCAAATCTGTTGCTCCCAGCTACAAAAACCTAATACGACAATCTATTCTGTGGCGCACAGCCACAAAATACGAATTAACGCGGTTATTGACTCTTTGCCTTGCAGCTACAGAAAAAAGTTTATACGGCTATCAAGTGTGTTGCTCACAGCTACAAGAACCTAATACGACTGAATATTCTGTGGCGCACAGCCACAAAAGACGAATTAACGCGGTTATTGACTCTTTGCCTTGCAGCTACAGAAAAAAAAGTTTATACGGCTATCAAGTCTGTTGCTCCCAGCTACAAGAAAGTAATACGACTATCTATTCTGTGGCGCACAGCCACGAAATACGAATTAACGCTGTTATCGACTCTTTGGCTTGCAGTTACAGAGAACAGTTCATACGGCTATCAAATCTGTTGCTCGCAGCTACAAAAACTTAATACAACTATATTCTCTGTGGTGCACAACCACAAAGTACGAATTAACGCGGTTATTGACTCATTGGCTTGCAGCTACAGAGAACAGTTCATACGGCTATCAAATCTGTTGCTCTCAGCTACAAAAACTTAATACAACTATATTTTCTGTGGTGCACAACCACAAAGTACGAATTAACGCGGTTATTGACTCATTGGCTTGCAGCTACAGAGAACAGTTCATACGGCTATCAAATCTGTTGCTCTCAGCTACAAAAACTTAATACGACTATCTTTTCTGTGGTGCACAACCACAAAATACGAATTAACGCGGTTATTGAGTATTGACTCTTTGCCTTGCAGCTACAGAAAAAAGTTTATACGGCTATCAAGTCTGTTGCTCACAGCTACAAGAACCTAAGACGACAATCTATTCTGTGGCGCACAGCCACAAAATACGAATCAACGCGGTTATTGACTCTTTGCCTTGCAGCTACAGAAAAAAATCATACGGCTATCAAGTCTGTTGCTCCCAGCTACAAAGACCTAATACGACTTTATATTCTGTGGCGCACAGCCACAAAAGACAAATTAACGCGGTTATTGACTCTTTGCTTTGCAGCTACAGAAAACAAGTTTATACGGCTATCAAGTGTGTTGCTCACAGCTACAAGAACCTAATACGACTGAATATTCTGTGGTGCACAGCCACAAAAGACGAATTAACGCGGTTATTGACTCTTTGCCTTGCAGCTACAGAAAAAAAGGTTTATACGGCTATCAAGTCTGTTGCTCCCAGCTACAAGAAAGTAATACGACTATCTTTCCTGTGGTGCACAACCAGAAAGTACGAATTAACGCGGTTATTGACTCTGTGGCTTGCAGCTACAAAAAAAGCTTATACGGCTACCAAGTGTGTTGCTCACAGCTACAAGAACCTAATACGACTGAATATTCTGTGGTGCACAGCCACAAAAGACGAATTAACGCGGTTATTGACTCTTTGCCTTGCAGCTACAGAAAAAAAGGTTTATACGGCTATCAAGTCTGTTGCTCCCAGCTACAAGAAAGTAATACGACTATCTATTCTGTGGCGCACAACCACGAAATACGAATTTACGCGGTTATCGACTCTTTGGCTTGCATTTACAGAAAACAGTTCATACGGCTATCAAGTCTGTTGCTCCCAGCTACAAAAACCTAATACGACAATCTATTCTGTGGCGCAGAGCCACGAAATACGAATTAACGCGGTTATCGACTCTTTGGCTTGCAGCTACAGAAAAAAGTTTACACGGCTATCAAGTCTGTTGCTCCCAGCCACAAAAACCTAATACGACAATCTATTCTGTGGTGCACAACCACAAAGTACGAATTAACGCTGTTATCGACTCTTTGGCTTGCAGTTACAGAGAACAGTTCATACGGCTATCAAATCTGTTGCTCCCAGCTACAAAAACTTAATACAACTATCTTTCCTGTGGTGCACAACCAAAAAGTACGAATTAACGCGGTTATTGACTCTGTGGCTTGCAGCTACAAAAAAAGCTTATACGGCTATCAAGTGTGTTGCTCACAGCTACAAGAACCTAAGACGACTATATATTCTGTGGCGCACAGCCACAAAAGACAATCTAACGCGGTTATTGACTCTTTGCCTTGCAGCTACAGAGAACAGCTCATACGGCCATCAAATATGTTGCTCCCAGCTACAAAAACCTAATACGACAATCTATTCTGTGGCGCACAGCCACAAAATACGAATTAACGCGGTTATTGACTCTTTGCCTTGCAGCTACAGAAAACAGTTTATACGGCTATCAAGTGTGTTGCTCACAGCTACAAGAACCTAATACGACTGAATATTCTGTGGTGCACAGCCACAAAAGACGAATTAACGCGGTTATTGACTCTTTGCCTTGCAGCTACAGAAAAAAAGGTTTATACGGCTATCAAGTCTGTTGCTCCCAGCTACAAGAAAGTAATACGACTATCTTTCCTGTGGTGCACAACCAGAAAGTACGAATTAACGCGGTTATTGACTCTGTGGCTTGCAGCTACAAAAAAAAGCTTATACGGCTATCAAGTGTGTTGCTCACAGCTACAAGAACCTAATACGACAATCTATTCTGTGGCGCACAGCCACAAAATACGAATTAACGCGGTTATTAACTCTTTGCCTTGCAGCTACAGAAAAAAGTTTATACGGCTATCAAGTGTGTTGCTCACAGCTACAAGAACCTAATACGACTGAATATTTTGTGGCGCACAGCCACGAAATACGAATTTACGCGGTTATCGACTCTTTGGCTTGCAGCTACAGAACAAAGTTTACACGGCTATCAAGTCTGTTGCTCCCAGCTACAAAAACCTTATACGACAATCTATTCTGTGGCGCACAACCACAAAATACGAATTAACGCTGTTATCGACTCTTTGGCTTGCAGTTACAGAGAACAGTTCATACGGCTATCAAATCTGTTGCTCCCAGCTACAAAAACTTAATACAACTATCTTTTCTGTGGTGCACAACCAGAAAGTACGAATTAACGCGGTTATTGACTCTGTGGCTTGCAGCTACAAAAAAAAGCTTATACGGCTATCAAGTGTGTTGCTCACAGCTACAAGAACCTAATACGACAATCTATTCTGTGGCGCATAGCCACAAAAGACAAATTAACGCGGTTATTGACTCTTTGCCTTGCAGCTACAGAAAAAAAATCATACGGCTATCAAGTCTGTTGCTCCCAGCTACGAAAACCTAATACGACTTTATATTCTGTGGCGCACAGCCACAAAAGACGAATTAACGCGGTTATTGACTCTTTGCCTTGCAGCTACAGAGAACAGTTCATACGGCTATCAAGTCTGTTGCTCCCAGCTACAAAAACCTAATACGACTATCTATTCTGTGGCGCACAGCCACGAAATACGAATTTACGCGGTTATCGACTCTTTGGCTTGCAGCTACAGAACAAAGTTTACACGGCTATCAAGTCTGTTGCTCCCAGCTACAAAAACCTTATACGACAATCTATTCTGTGGCGCACAACCACAAAATACGAATTAACGCTGTTATCGACTCTTTGGCTTGCAGTTACAGAGAACAGTTCATACGGCTATCAAATCTGTTGCTCCCAGCTACAAAAACTTAATACAACTATCTTTTCTGTGGTGCACAACCACAAAGTACGAATTAACGCGGTTATTGACTCATTGGCTTGCAGCTACAGAAAAAAAACTTATACGGCTACCAAGTGTGTTGCTCACAGCTACAAGAACCTAAGACGACTATATATTCTGTGGCGCACAGCCACAAAAGACAAATTAACGCGGTTATTGACTCTTTGCCTTGCAGCTACAGAAAAAAATCATACGGCTATCAAGTCTGTTGCTCCCAGCTACAAAAACCTAATACGACTTTATATTCTGTGGCGCACAGCCACAAAAGACAAATTAACGCGGTTATTGACTCTTTGCTTTGCAGCTACAGAAAACAAGTTTATACGGCTATCAAGTGTGTTGCTCACAGCTACAAGAACCTAATACGACTGAATATTCTGTGGTGCACAGCCACAAAAGACGAATTAACGCGGTTATTGACTCTTTGCCTTGCAGCTACCGAAAAAAAGGTTTATACGGCTATCAAGTCTGTTGCTCCCAGCTACAAGAAAGTAATACGACTATCTTTCCTGTGGTGCACAACCAGAAAGTACGAATTAACGCGGTTATTGACTCTGTGGCTTGCAGCTACAAAAAAAAGCTTATACGGCTACCAAGTGTGTTGCTCACAGCTACAAGAACCTAATACGACTGAATATTCTGTGGTGCACAGCCACAAAAGACGAATTAACGCGGTTATTGACTCTTTGCCTTGCAGCTACAGAAAAAAAGGTTTATACGGCTATCAAGTCTGTTGCTCCCAGCTACAAGAAAGTAATACGACTATCTATTCTGTGGCGCACAGCCACGAAATACGAATTTACGCGGTTATCGACTCTTTGGCTTGCATTTACAGAAAACAGTTCATACGGCTATCAAGTCTGTTGCTCCCAGCTACAACAACCTAATACGACAATCTATTCTGTGGCGAAGAGCCACGAAATACGAATTAACGCGGTTATCGACTCTTTGGCTTGCAGCTACAGAAAAAAGTTTACACGGCTATCAAGTCTGTTGCTCCCAGCTACAAAAACCTAATACGACAATCCATTCTGTGGTGCACAACCACAAAGTACGAATTAACGCTGTTATCGACTCTTTGGCTTGCAGTTACAGAGAACAGTTCATACGGCTATCAAATCTGTTGCTCCCAGCTACAAAAACTTAATACAACTATCTTTCCTGTGGTGCACAACCAGAAAGTACGAATTAACGCGGTTATTGACTCTGTGGCTTGCAGCTACAAAAAAAAAGCTTATACGGCTATCAAGTGTGTTGCTCACAGCTACAAGAACCTAAGACGACTATATATTCTGTGGCGCACAGCCACAAAAGACAATCTAACGCGGTTATTGACTCTTTGCCTTGCAGCTACAGAGAACAGCTCATACGGCCATCAAATCTGTTGCTCCCAGCTACAAAAACCTAATACGACAATCTATTCTGTGGCACACAGCCACAAAATACGAATTAACGCGGTTATTGACTCTTTGCCTTGCAGCTACAGAAAAAAGTTTATACGGCTATCAAGTGTGTTGCTCACAGCTACAAGAACCTAATACGACTGAATATTCTGTGGCGCACAGCCACAAAAGACGAATTAACGCGGTTATTGACTCTTTGCCTTGCAGCTACAGAAAAAAAGTTTATACGGCTATCAAGTCTGTTGCTCCCAGCTACAAGAAAGTAATACGACTATCTATTCTGTGGCGCACAGCCACGAAATACGAATTAACGCTGTTATCGACTCTTTGGCTTGCAGTTACAGAGAACAGTTCATACGGCTATCAAATCTGTTGCTCGCAGCTACAAAAACTTAATACAACTATATTTTCTGTGGTGCACAACCACAAAGTACGAATTAACGCGGTTATTGACTCATTGGCTTGCAGCTACAGAGAACAGTTCATACGGCTATCAAATCTGTTGCTCTCAGCTACAAAAACTTAATACGACTATCTTTCCTGTGGTGCACAACCACAAAGTACGAATTAACGCGGTTATTGACTATGTGGCTTGCAGCTACAGAAAAAAAGCTTATACGGCTACCAAGTGTGTTGCTCACAGCTACAAAAACTTAATACAACTATATATTCTGTGGCGCACAGCCACAAAAGACGAATTAACGCGGTTATTGACTCTTTGCCTTGCAGCTACAGAAAAAAAGGTTTATACGGCTATCAAGTCTGTTGCTCCCAGCTACAAGAAAGTAATACGACTATCTATTCTGTGGCGCACAGCCACGAAATACGAATTTACGCGGTTATCGACTCTTTGGCTTGCATTTACAGAAAACAGTTCATACGGCTATCAAGTCTGTTGCTCCCAGCTACAAAAACCTAATACGACAATCTATTCTGTGGCGCAGAGCCACGAAATACGAATTAACGCGGTTATCGACTCTTTGGCTTGCAGCTACAGAAAAAGTTTACACGGCTATCAAGTCTGTTGCTCCCAGCTACAAAAACCTAATACGACAATCTATTCTGTGGTGCACAACCACAAAGTACGAATTAACGCTGTTATCGACTCTTTGGCTTGCAGTTACAGAGAACAGTGCATACGGCTATCAAATCTGTTGCTCCCAGCTACAAAAACTTAATACAACTATCTTTCCTGTGGTGCACAACCAGAAAGTACGAATTAACGCGGTTATTGACTCTGTGGCTTGCAGCTACAAAAAAAAGCTTATACGGCTATCAAGTGTGTTGCTCACAGCTACAAAAACCTAAGACGACTATATATTCTGTGGCGCACAGCCACAAAAGACAATCTAACGCGGTTATTGACTCTTTGCCTTGCAGCTACAGAGAACAGCTCATACGGCCATCAAATCTGTTGCTCCCAGCTACAAAAACCTAATACGACAATCTATTCTGTGGCGCACAGCCACAAAATACGAATTAACGCGGTTATTGACTCTTTGCCTTGCAGCTACAGAAAAAAGTTTATACGGCTATCAAGTGTGTTGCTCACAGCTACAAGAACCTAATACGACTGAATATTCTGTGGCGCACAGCCACAAAAGACGAATTAACGCGGTTATTGACTCTTTGCCTTGCAGCTACAGAAAAAAAAGTTTATACGGCTATCAAGTCTGTTGCTCCCAGCTACAAGAAAGTAATACGACTATCTATTCTGTGGCGCACAGCCACGAAATACGAATTAACGCTGTTATCGACTCTTTGGCTTGCAGTTACAGAGAACAGTTCATACGGCTATCAAATCTGTTGCTCGCAGCTACAAAAACTTAATACAACTATATTCTCTGTGGTGCACAACCACAAAGTACGAATTAACGCGGTTATTGACTCATTGGCTTGCAGCTACAGAGAACAGTTCATACGGCTATCAAATCTGTTGCTCTCAGCTACAAAAACTTAATACAACTATATTTTCTGTGGTGCACAACCACAAAGTACGAATTAACGCGGTTATTGACTCATTGGCTTGCAGCTACAGAGAACAGTTCATACGGCTATCAAATCTGTTGCTCTCAGCTACAAAAACTTAATACGACTATCTTTTCTGTGGTGCACAACCACAAAATACGAATTAACGCGGTTATTGAGTATTGACTCTTTGCCTTGCAGCTACAGAAAAAAGTTTATACGGCTATCAAGTCTGTTGCTCACAGCTACAAGAACCTAAGACGACAATCTATTCTGTGGCGCACAGCCACAAAATACGAATCAACGCGGTTATTGACTCTTTGCCTTGCAGCTACAGAAAAAAATCATACGGCTATCAAGTCTGTTGCTCCCAGCTACAAAGACCTAATACGACTTTATATTCTGTGGCGCACAGCCACAAAAGACAAATTAACGCGGTTATTGACTCTTTGCTTTGCAGCTACAGAAAACAAGTTTATACGGCTATCAAGTGTGTTGCTCACAGCTACAAGAACCTAATACGACTGAATATTCTGTGGTGCACAGCCACAAAAGACGAATTAACGCGGTTATTGACTCTTTGCCTTGCAGCTACAGAAAAAAAGGTTTATACGGCTATCAAGTCTGTTGCTCCCAGCTACAAGAAAGTAATACGACTATCTTTCCTGTGGTGCACAACCAGAAAGTACGAATTAACGCGGTTATTGACTCTGTGGCTTGCAGCTACAAAAAAAAGCTTATACGGCTACCAAGTGTGTTGCTCACAGCTACAAGAACCTAATACGACTGAATATTCTGTGGTGCACAGCCACAAAAGACGAATTAACGCGGTTATTGACTCTTTGCCTTGCAGCTACAGAAAAAAAAGTTTATACGGCTATCAAGTCTGTTGCTCCCAGCTACAAGAAAGTAATACGACTATCTATTCTGTGGCGCACAGCCACGAAATACGAATTAACGCTGTTATCGACTCTTTGGCTTGCAGTTACAGAGAACAGTTCATACGGCTATCAAATCTGTTGCTCGCAGCTACAAAAACTTAATACAACTATATTCTCTGTGGTGCACAACCACAAAGTACGAATTAACGCGGTTATTGACTCATTGGCTTGCAGCTACAGAGAACAGTTCATACGGCTATCAAATCTGTTGCTCTCAGCTACAAAAACTTAATACAACTATATTTTCTGTGGTGCACAACCACAAAGTACGAATTAACGCGGTTATTGACTCATTGGCTTGCAGCTACAGAGAACAGTTCATACGGCTATCAAATCTGTTGCTCTCAGCTACAAAAACTTAATACGACTATCTTTTCTGTGGTGCACAACCACAAAATACGAATTAACGCGGTTATTGAGTATTGACTCTTTGCCTTGCAGCTACAGAAAAAAGTTTATACGGCTATCAAGTCTGTTGCTCACAGCTACAAGAACCTAAGACGACAATCTATTCTGTGGCGCACAGCCACAAAATACGAATCAACGCGGTTATTGACTCTTTGCCTTGCAGCTACAGAAAAAAATCATACGGCTATCAAGTCTGTTGCTCCCAGCTACAAAGACCTAATACGACTTTATATTCTGTGGCGCACAGCCACAAAAGACAAATTAACGCGGTTATTGACTCTTTGCTTTGCAGCTACAGAAAACAAGTTTATACGGCTATCAAGTGTGTTGCTCACAGCTACAAGAACCTAATACGACTGAATATTCTGTGGTGCACAGCCACAAAAGACGAATTAACGCGGTTATTGACTCTTTGCCTTGCAGCTACAGAAAAAAAGGTTTATACGGCTATCAAGTCTGTTGCTCCCAGCTACAAGAAAGTAATACGAACTATCTTTCCTGTGGTGCACAACCAGAAAGTACGAATTAACGCGGTTATTGACTCTGTGGCTTGCAGCTACAAAAAAAAGCTTATACGGCTACCAAGTGTGTTGCTCACAGCTACAAGAACCTAATACGACTGAATATTCTGTGGTGCACAGCCACAAAAGACGAATTAACGCGGTTATTGACTCTTTGCCTTGCAGCTACAGAAAAAAAGGTTTATACGGCTATCAAGTCTGTTGCTCCCAGCTACAAGAAAGTAATACGACTATCTATTCTGTGGCGCACAACCACGAAATACGAATTTACGCGGTTATCGACTCTTTGGCTTGCATTTACAGAAAACAGTTCATACGGCTATCAAGTCTGTTGCTCCCAGCTACAAAAACCTAATACGACAATCTATTCTGTGGCGCAGAGCCACGAAATACGAATTAACGCGGTTATCGACTCTTTGGCTTGCAGCTACAGAAAAAAGTTTACACGGCTATCAAGTCTGTTGCTCCCAGCCACAAAAACCTAATACGACAATCTATTCTGTGGTGCACAACCACAAAGTACGAATTAACGCTGTTATCGACTCTTTGGCATGCAGTTACAGAGAACAGTTCATACGGCTATCAAATCTGTTGCTCCCAGCTACAAAAACTTAATACAACTATCTTTCCTGTGGTGCACAACCAAAAAGTACGAATTAACGCGGTTATTGACTCTGTGGCTTGCAGCTACAAAAAAAGCTTATACGGCTATCAAGTGTGTTGCTCACAGCTACAAGAACCTAAGACGACTATATATTCTGTGGCGCACAGCCACAAAAGACAATCTAACGCGGTTATTGACTCTTTGCCTTGCAGCTACAGAGAACAGCTCATACGGCCATCAAATATGTTGCTCCCAGCTACAAAAACCTAATACGACAATCTATTCTGTGGCGCACAGCCACAAAATACGAATTAACGCGGTTATTGACTCTTTGCCTTGCAGCTACAGAAAACAGTTTATACGGCTATCAAGTGTGTTGCTCACAGCTACAAGAACCTAATACGACTGAATATTCTGTGGTGCACAGCCACAAAAGACGAATTAACGCGGTTATTGACTCTTTGCCTTGCAGCTACAGAAAAAAAGGTTTATACGGCTATCAAGTCTGTTGCTCCCAGCTACAAGAAAGTAATACGACTATCTTTCCTGTGGTGCACAACCAGAAAGTACGAATTAACGCGGTTATTGACTCTGTGGCTTGCAGCTACAAAAAAAAGCTTATACGGCTATCAAGTGTGTTGCTCACAGCTACAAGAACCTAATACGACAATCTATTCTGTGGCGCACAGCCACAAAATACGAATTAACGCGGTTATTGACTCTTTGCCTTGCAGCTACAGAAAAAAGTTTATACGGCTATCAAGTGTGTTGCTCACAGCTACAAGAACCTAATACGACTGAATATTCTGTGGCGCACAGCCACAAAAGACGAATTAACGCGGTTATTGACTCTTTGCCTTGCAGCTACAGAAAAAAAAGTTTATACGGCTATCAAGTCTGTTGCTCCCAGCTACAAGAAAGTAATACGACTATCTATTCTGTGGCGCACCACGAAATACGAATTAACGCTGTTATCGACTCTTTGGCTTGCAGTTACAGAGAACAGTTCATACGGCTATCAAATCTGTTGCTCGCAGCTACAAAAACTTAATACAACTATATTCTCTGTGGTGCACAACCACAAAGTACGAATTAACGCGGTTATTGACTCATTGGCTTGCAGCTACAGAGAACAGTTCATACGGCTATCAAATCTGTTGCTCTCAGCTACAAAAACTTAATACAACTATATTTTCTGTGGTGCACAACCACAAAGTACGAATTAACGCGGTTATTGACTCATTGGCTTGCAGCTACAGAGAACAGTTCATACGGCTATCAAATCTGTTGCTCTCAGCTACAAAAACTTAATACGACTATCTTTTCTGTGGTGCACAACCACAAAATACGAATTAACGCGGTTATTGAGTATTGACTCTTTGCCTTGCAGCTACAGAAAAAAGTTTATACGGCTATCAAGTCTGTTGCTCACAGCTACAAGAACCTAAGACGACAATCTATTCTGTGGCGCACAGCCACAAAATACGAATCAACGCGGTTATTGACTCTTTGCCTTGCAGCTACAGAAAAAAATCATACGGCTATCAAGTCTGTTGCTCCCAGCTACAAAGACCTAATACGACTTTATATTCTGTGGCGCACAGCCACAAAAGACAAATTAACGCGGTTATTGACTCTTTGCTTTGCAGCTACAGAAAACAAGTTTATACGGCTATCAAGTGTGTTGCTCACAGCTACAAGAACCTAATACGACTGAATATTTTGTGGTGCACAGCCACAAAAGACGAATTAACGCGGTTATTGACTCTTTGCCTTGCAGCTACAGAAAAAAAGGTTTATACGGCTATCAAGTCTGTTGCTCCCAGCTACAAGAAAGTAATACGACTATCTTTCCTGTGGTGCACAACCAGAAAGTACGAATTAACGCGGTTATTGACTCTGTGGCTTGCAGCTACAAAAAAAAAGCTTATACGGCTACCAAGTGTGTTGCTCACAGCTACAAGAACCTAATACGACTGAATATTCTGTGGTGCACAGCCACAAAAGACGAATTAACGCGGTTATTGACTCTTTGCCTTGCAGCTACAGAAAAAAAGGTTTATACGGCTATCAAGTCTGTTGCTCCCAGCTACAAGAAAGTAATACGACTATCTATTCTGTGGCGCACAACCACGAAATACGAATTTACGCGGTTATCGACTCTTTGGCTTGCATTTACAGAAAACAGTTCATACGGCTATCAAGTCTGTTGCTCCCAGCTACAAAAACCTAATACGACAATCTATTCTGTGGCGCAGAGCCACGAAATACGAATTAACGCGGTTATCGACTCTTTGGCTTGCAGCTACAGAAAAAAGTTTACACGGCTATCAAGTCTGTTGCTCCCAGCTACAAAAACCTAATACGACAATCTATTCTGTGGTGCACAACCACAAAGTACGAATTAACGCTGTTATCGACTCTTTGGCTTGCAGTTACAGAGAACAGTTCATACGGCTATCAAATCTGTTGCTCCCAGCTACAAAAACTTAATACAACTATCTTTCCTGTGGTGCACAACCAAAAAGTACGAATTAACGCGGTTATTGACTCTGTGGCTTGCAGCTACAAAAAAAAGCTTATACGGCTATCAAGTGTGTTGCTCACAGCTACAAGAACCTAAGACGACTATATATTCTGTGGCGCACAGCCACAAAAGACAATCTAACGCGGTTATTGACTCTTTGCCTTGCAGCTACAGAGAACAGCTCATACGGCCATCAAATCTGTTGCTCCCAGCTACAAAAACCTAATACGACAATCTATTCTGTGGCGCACAGCCACAAAATACGAATTAACGCGGTTATTGACTCTTTGCCTTGCAGCTACAGAAAACAGTTTATACGGCTATCAAGTGTGTTGCTCACAGCTACAAGAACCTAATACGACTGAATATTCTGTGGTGCACAGCCACAAAAGACGAATTAACGCGGTTATTGACTCTTTGCCTTGCAGCTACAGAAAAAAAGGTTTATACGGCTATCAAGTCTGTTGCTCCCAGCTACAAGAAAGTAATACGACTATCTATTCTGTGGCGCACAACCACGAAATACGAATTTACGCGGTTATCGACTCTTTGGCTTGCATTTACAGAAAACAGTTCATACGGCTATCAAGTCTGTTGCTCCCAGCTACAAAAACCTAATACGACAATCTATTCTGTGGCGCAGAGCCACGAAATACGAATTAACGCGGTTATCGACTCTTTGGCTTGCAGCTACAGAAAAAAGTTTACACGGCTATCAAGTCTGTTGCTCCCAGCTACAAAAACCTAATACGACAATCTATTCTGTGGTGCACAACCACAAAGTACGAATTAACGCTGTTATCGACTCTTTGGCTTGCAGTTACAGAGAACAGTTCATACGGCTATCAAATCTGTTGCTCCCAGCTACAAAAACTTAATACAACTATCTTTCCTGTGGTGCACAACCAAAAAGTACGAATTAACGCGGTTATTGACTCTGTGGCTTGCAGCTACAAAAAAAAGCTTATACGGCTATCAAGTGTGTTGCTCACAGCTACAAGAACCTAAGACGACTATATATTCTGTGGCGCACAGCCACAAAAGACAATCTAACGCGGTTATTGACTCTTTGCCTTGCAGCTACAGAGAACAGCTCATACGGCCATCAAATCTGTTGCTCCCAGCTACAAAAACCTAATACGACAATCTATTCTGTGGCGCACAGCCACAAAATACGAATTAACGCGGTTATTGACTCTTTGCCTTGCAGCTACAGAAAACAGTTTATACGGCTATCAAGTGTGTTGCTCACAGCTACAAGAACCTAATACGACTGAATATTCTGTGGTGCACAGCCACAAAAGACGAATTAACGCGGTTATTGACTCTTTGCCTTGCAGCTACAGAAAAAAAGGTTTATACGGCTATCAAGTCTGTTGCTCCCAGCTACAAGAAAGTAATACGACTATCTTTCCTGTGGTGCACAACCAGAAAGTACGAATTAACGCGGTTATTGACTCTGTGGCTTGCAGCTACAAAAAAAAAGCTTATACGGCTACCAAGTGTGTTGCTCACAGCTACAAGAACCTAATACGACTGAATATTCTGTGGTGCACAGCCACAAAAGACGAATTAACGCGGTTATTGACTCTTTGCCTTGCAGCTACAGAAAAAAAGGTTTATACGGCTATCAAGTCTGTTGCTCCCAGATACAAGAAAGTAATACGACTATCTATTCTGTGGCGCACAGCCACGAAATACGAATTTACGCGGTTATCGACTCTTTGGCTTGCATTTACAGAAAACAGTTCATACGGCTATCAAGTCTGTTGCTCCCAGCTACAAAAACCTAATACGACAATCTATTCTGTGGCGCAGAGCCACGAAATACGAATTAACGCGGTTATCGACTCTTTGGCTTGCAGCTACAGAGAAAAGTTCATACGGCTATCAAATCTGTTGCTCTCAGCTACAAAAACTTAATACAACTATATTTTCTGTGGTGCACAACCACAAAGTACGAATTAACGCGGTTATTGACTCATTGGCTTGCAGCTACAGAGAACAGTTCATACGGCTATCAAATCTGTTGCTCTCAGCTACAAAAACTTAATACGACTATCTTTTCTGTGGTGCACAACCACAAAATACGAATTAACGCGGTTATTGAGTATTGACTCTTTGCCTTGCAGCTACAGAAAAAAGTTTATACGGCTATCAAGTCTGTTGCTCACAGCTACAAGAACCTAAGACGACAATCTATTCTGTGGCGCACAGCCACAAAATACGAATCAACGCGGTTATTGACTCTTTGCCTTGCAGCTACAGAAAAAAATCATACGGCTATCAAGTCTGTTGCTCCCAGCTACAAAGACCTAATACGACTTTATATTCTGTGGCGCACAGCCACAAAAGACAAATTAACGCGGTTATTGACTCTTTGCTTTGCAGCTACAGAAAACAAGTTTATACGGCTATCAAGTGTGTTGCTCACAGCTACAAGAACCTAATACGACTGAATATTTTGTGGTGCACAGCCACAAAAGACGAATTAACGCGGTTATTGACTCTTTGCCTTGCAGCTACAGAAAAAAAGGTTTATACGGCTATCAAGTCTGTTGCTCCCAGCTACAAGAAAGTAATACGACTATCTTTCCTGTGGTGCACAACCAGAAAGTACGAATTAACGCGGTTATTGACTCTGTGGCTTGCAGCTACAAAAAAAAAGCTTATACGGCTACCAAGTGTGTTGCTCACAGCTACAAGAACCTAATACGACTGAATATTCTGTGGTGCACAGCCACAAAAGACGAATTAACGCGGTTATTGACTCTTTGCCTTGCAGCTACAGAAAAAAAAGTTTACACGGCTATCAAGTCTGTTGCTCCCAGCTACAAAAACCTAATACGACAATCTATTCTGTGGTGCACAACCACAAAGTACGAATTAACGCTGTTATCGACTCTTTGGCTTGCAGTTACAGAGAACAGTGCATACGGCTATCAAATCTGTTGCTCCCAGCTACAAAAACTTAATACAACTATCTTTCCTGTGGTGCACAACCAGAAAGTACGAATTAACGCGGTTATTGACTCTGTGGCTTGCAGCTACAAAAAAAAGCTTATACGGCTATCAAGTGTGTTGCTCACAGCTACAAAAACCTAAGACGACTATATATTCTGTGGCGCACAGCCACAAAAGACAATCTAACGCGGTTATTGACTCTTTGCCTTGCAGCTACAGAGAACAGCTCATACGGCCATCAAATCTGTTGCTCCCAGCTACAAAAACCTAATACGACAATCTATTCTGTGGCGCACAGCCACAAAATACGAATTAACGCGGTTATTGACTCTTTGCCTTGCAGCTACAGAAAAAAGTTTATACGGCTATCAAGTGTGTTGCTCACAGCTACAAGAACCTAATACGACTGAATATTCTGTGGCGCACAGCCACAAAAGACGAATTAACGCGGTTATTGACTCTTTGCCTTGCAGCTACAGAAAAAAAAGTTTATACGGCTATCAAGTCTGTTGCTCCCAGCTACAAGAAAGTAATACGACTATCTATTCTGTGGCGCACAGCCACGAAATACGAATTAACGCTGTTATCGACTCTTTGGCTTGCAGTTACAGAGAACAGTTCATACGGCTATCAAATCTGTTGCTCGCAGCTACAAAAACTTAATACAACTATATTCTCTGTGGTGCACAACCACAAAGTACGAATTAACGCGGTTATTGACTCATTGGCTTGCAGCTACAGAGAACAGTTCATACGGCTATCAAATCTGTTGCTCTCAGCTACAAAAACTTAATACAACTATATTTTCTGTGGTGCACAACCACAAAGTACGAATTAACGCGGTTATTGACTCATTGGCTTGCAGCTACAGAGAACAGTTCATACGGCTATCAAATCTGTTGCTCTCAGCTACAAAAACTTAATACGACTATCTTTTCTGTGGTGCACAACCACAAAATACGAATTAACGCGGTTATTGAGTATTGACTCTTTGCCTTGCAGCTACAGAAAAAAGTTTATACGGCTATCAAGTCTGTTGCTCACAGCTACAAGAACCTAAGACGACAATCTATTCTGTGGCGCACAGCCACAAAATACGAATCAACGCGGTTATTGACTCTTTGCCTTGCAGCTACAGAAAAAAATCATACGGCTATCAAGTCTGTTGCTCCCAGCTACAAAGACCTAATACGACTTTATATTCTGTGGCGCACAGCCACAAAAGACAAATTAACGCGGTTATTGACTCTTTGCTTTGCAGCTACAGAAAACAAGTTTATACGGCTATCAAGTGTGTTGCTCACAGCTACAAGAACCTAATACGACTGAATATTCTGTGGTGCACAGCCACAAAAGACGAATTAACGCGGTTATTGACTCTTTGCCTTGCAGCTACAGAAAAAAAGGTTTATACGGCTATCAAGTCTGTTGCTCCCAGCTACAAGAAAGTAATACGACTATCTTTCCTGTGGTGCACAACCAGAAAGTACGAATTAACGCGGTTATTGACTCTGTGGCTTGCAGCTACAAAAAAAAGCTTATACGGCTACCAAGTGTGTTGCTCAAGCTACAAGAACCTAATACGACTGAATATTCTGTGGTGCACAGCCACAAAAGACGAATTAACGCGGTTATTGACTCTTTGCCTTGCAGCTACAGAAAAAAAAGTTTATACGGCTATCAAGTCTGTTGCTCCCAGCTACAAGAAAGTAATACGACTATATATTCTGTGGCGCACAGCCACGAAATACGAATTAACGCTGTTATCGACTCTTTGGCTTGCAGTTACAGAGAACAGTTCATACGGCTATCAAATCTGTTGCTCGCAGCTACAAAAACTTAATACAACTATATTCTCTGTGGTGCACAACCACAAAGTACGAATTAACGCGGTTATTGACTCATTGGCTTGCAGCTACAGAGAACAGTTCATACGGCTATCAAATCTGTTGCTCTCAGCTACAAAAACTTAATACAACTATATTTTCTGTGGTGCACAACCACAAAGTACGAATTAACGCGGTTATTGACTCATTGGCTTGCAGCTACAGAGAACAGTTCATACGGCTATCAAATCTGTTGCTCTCAGCTACAAAAACTT
>CAXIWQ010000414.1:30000-32946 GCA_964036275.1 Litoditis marina | reverse complement strand
AAGATATTTTCTACTTTATCACACTTGAGTCGGTAGGTTTGGCGAGTCGTTAGGATGGGACTAATAGTTTCGAAAGAAATTATTAATTTTCCCAACTACACATCGTAACGTGTCTTCGGACTAGCGGAGCGATAAACGTCTCTTTATTGAGACATTAGTAGCTGGTGTTGTAAATAGCCAATTTTTCGATTTTCGTATGTTTTGTCGGGTGTTTTGTGAAATTCAAATTTAGCGAAAGCCGTTGTACGGTCGGTGAAAATTCCATGATTCGTTCAAAATTTGCCTTCTTATTGTTTTTCTAAATAATCACGGAATTTTTGCTGATTTCTTCCACGACTCTCGCCCCCTGCGTATCTGATTGATTCTGTCAGCGCTGTATGCTCAAGTAAAAGATTAAGCCATGCATGTAAAAAGTTCAACTTTTGTGAAACTGCGAACGGCTCATTAGAGCAGCTATCATTCTCTTCGGCTATTTTGATGGATAACTGCGGCAATTCTGGAGCTAATACATGCAATAAAGCCTCGACTTCGGAAGAGGTGCAGATATTAGTACAAACCAATCGTTTTCGGACGTAGTTTGTTGACTCTGAATACCGTAGCTTATCGACGGTTTATCCGTCGATAACCGAAAGAAGTGTCTGCCCTATCAACAGATGGTAGTCTATTAGTCTACCATGGTTATCACGGGTAACGGAGAATAAGGGTTCGACTCCGGAGAGGGAGCCTTAGAAACGGCTACCACATCCAAGGAAGGCAGCAGGCGCGTAACTTATCCACTACTTCAGTGAGATAGTGACTAAAAATAAAAAGACCGATCCTATGGATCGGTTATTTCAATGAGTTGAGCTTAAATAGCTCTTCGAGGACCCAGTGGAGGGCAAGTCTGGTGCCAGCAGCCGCGGTAATTCCAGCTCCACTAGTGTAAATCGTCATTGCTGCGGTTAAAAAGCTCGTAGTTGGATCTGAGTCACGTACGTTGGTTCGCCTCTGGCGTTAATCTTCGTTGTGACTATTTTGCTGGTTTTCTGTGGGTAACTTCGGTTCCTGCAGTGGCTAGCGAGTTTACTTTGAATAAATTAGAGTGCTCAAAACAAGCGATTGCTTGAATGCTCGATCATGGAATAATAAAAGAGGACTTCGGTTCTATTTATTGGTTCAAGAACTGAATTAATGGTTAAGAGGGACAATTCGGGGGCATTCGTATCCCTGCGCGAGAGGTGAAATTCGTGGACCGCAGGGGGACGCCCAAAAGCGAAAGCATTTGCCAAGAATGTCTTCATTAATCAAGAACGAAAGTCAGAGGTTCGAAGGCGATTAGATACCGCCCTAGTTCTGACCGTAAACTATGCCATCTAGCGATCCGATGGGGCATCTTTGCCTCGTCGGGGAGCTTCCCGGAAACGAAAGTCTTTCGGTTCCTGGGGTAGTATGGTTGCAAAGCTGAAACTTAAAGAAATTGACGGAAGGGCACCACCAGGAGTGGAGCCTGCGGCTTAATTTGACTCAACACGGAAAACTCACCCGGCCCGGACACCGTTAGGATTGACAGATTGAAAGCTCTTTCTCGATTTGGTGGTTGGTGGTGCATGGCCGTTCTTAGTTGGTGGAGCGATTTGTCTGGTTTATTCCGATAACGAGCGAGACTCTAGCCTACTAAATAGTTTCTGGATCTTTTAGTCCAGTTAACTTCTTAGAGGGATAAGCGTGTTTAACCGCACGAGATTGAGCGATAACAGGTCTGTGATGCCCTTAGATGTCCGGGGCTGCACGCGCGCTACACTGGAAGAATCAGCTGGTCTTCCATTGCCGAAAGGTATTGGTAAACCGTTGAAACTCTTCCGTGACCGGGATAGGGAATTGTAATTATTTCCCTTGAACGAGGAATTCCTAGTAAGTGTGAGTCATCAGCTCACGTTGATTACGTCCCTGCCTTTGTACACACCGCCCGTCGCTGTCCGGGACTGAGCTGTTTCGAGAAGAGTGAGGACTGCTGCAGCGAGGCTTCGGCTTTACTGTGATGGAAATCACTTTATCGCAATGGCTTGAACCGGGCAAAAGTCGTAACAAGGTACCTGTAGGTGAACCTGCAGGTGGATCATCGCTGACCTTCAATGGAATTTCGGCTTTGGTCCTGAGAGTCAGTGGCAAGTGTTGTTTCGGACTTAGTCTGATTCAGCTGGCTCTCAACCACCTCTCTAGCTCATTGTGAGGCGTCGAGTTTACCGGAGTCGTTTGAGTGACGATGGATGGTTTTCGCGTAGTTCCTGACTTTGTAGACTTAATGACAGAGCTACTACTGTCACCTCGCAAGTATTTTCGCTGGCTACTGCATGCTACACGCAAGTTACCCGCAAGGGGAGCCTCAATGATCCTTAACGGACAGCGTCAATACACCTTTCCCTTTAACTAATTGTTTTTGTAACAGTTCGCAAGAACTACTGTACTAGCTTTAGCGATGGATCGGTCGATTCGCGTATCGATGAAAAACGCAGCAAACTGCGTTATTTACCACGAATTGCAGACGCTTTGAGTGGTGAAATTTTGAACGCACAGCGCCGTTGGGACTATTCCCTTCGGCACGTCTGGTTCAGGGTTGTTTAACTACTACCAAGTGGCTACTTACTTGGTTTGTCGGTTGGCTGCATGCAAATGTACCCTTCCTTAGTTAAGAATAACAGCAACATTCGTCCTTTGACGTATTGTAGGTTGATTCGCATGACACTGCGTCTTCTCTCGCATGACTACCGTGAGAGTTGACGTGGCTACTTGTGTCGGCGTTTCATTCCTTGCTAACGCAACCTGAGCTCAGTCGTGATTACCCGCCGAACTTAAGCATATCATTCAGCGGAGGAAAGAAACTAACTAGGATTCCCATAGTAACGGCGAGTGAACAGGGAAGAGCCCAGCGCTGAATCTCTCGGTCTAAGGCCGCTGAGAACTGTAAGC
>CAXIWQ010000414.1:0-25000 GCA_964036275.1 Litoditis marina | reverse complement strand
CCCTTTCGACCTTTTTGCCCAATTGTCTAACTATCTGTGAATTACTCTGTGTTTGGGATGTTGAGGTAGTAAATATTGTTACGTTAGGGTCCATTAGGTGAACGTTACCGTTGTTTAGGGTGTTAGGTTTAGTTTTTGAATTAGCCTTTGTAAAAGTTCAACTTTTGTGAAACTGCGAACGGCTCATTAGTGCAGCTATCATTCTCGGTTTTACTTGGGTTGACCGATTTTTTGGCATGGCTTAATCTTTTACTTGGAAATTCCGTATTTTACATTAGTTTTCCCTGAAATTCACATATGTTATACAACTCTAGTAGTTCTATAACATATCCAAAATTCAGCCAATATAATGGTTTAGTTTTCGAATTAGGCTTCATTTTGGACCAGTGGCGTATTTTTAGACTTGAGCATACAGCGCTGACAGAATCAATCAGAGAGCCACGGGTCAACCTGCGAAACCCCGAAAATTTCGTATTTTACATTAGTTTTCCCTGAAATTCACATATGTTATACAACTCTATTAGTTCTATAACATATCCAAAATTCAGCCAATATAATGGTTTAGTTTTCGAATTAGCCTTCGAACTAGGTTGACCGATTTTTTGGCATGGCTTAATCTTTTACTTGGGTTGACCGATTTTTTGGCATGGCTTAATCTTTTACTTGGAAATTTCGTATTTTACATTAGTTTTCCCTGAAACTCACATATGTTGTACAACTCTATTAGTTCTATAACATATCCAAAATTCAGCCAATATAATGGTTTAGTTTTCGAATTAGGCTTCATTTTGGACCAGTGGCGTATTTTTAGACTTGAGCATACAGCGCTGACAGAATCAATCAGAGAGCCACGGGTCAACCTGCGAAACCCCGAAAATTTCGTATTTTACATTAGTTTTCCCTGAAATTCACATATGTTATACAACTCTATTAGTTCTATAACATATCCAAAATTCAGCCAATATAATGGTTTAGTTTTCGAATTAGCCTTCGAACTAGGTTGACCGATTTTTTGGCATGGCTTAATCTTTTACTTGGGTTGACCGATTTTTTGGCATGGCTTAATCTTTTACTTGGAAATTTCGTATTTTACATTAGTTTTCCCTGAAACTCACATATGTTGTACAACTCTATTAGTTCTATAACATATCCAAAATTCAGCCAATATAATGGTTTAGTTTTCGAATTAGGCTTCATTTTGGACCAGTGGCGTATTTTTAGACTTGAGCATACAGCGCTGACAGAATCAATCAGAGAGCCACGGGTCAACCTGCGAAACCCCGAAAATTTCGTATTTTACATTAGTTTTCCCTGAAATTCACATATGTTATACAACTCTATTAGTTCTATAACATATCCAAAATTCAGCCAATATAATGGTTTAGTTTTCGAATTAGCCTTCGAACTAGGTTGACCGATTTTTTGGCATGGCTTAATCTTTTACTTGGGTTGACCGATTTTTTGGCATGGCTTAATCTTTTACTTGGAAATTTCGTATTTTACATTAGTTTTCCCTGAAACTTACATATGTTGTACAACTCTATTAGTTCTATAACATATCCAAAATTCAGCCAATATAATGGTTTAGTTTTCGAATTAGGCTTCATTCTGGACCAGTGGCGTATTTTTAGACTTGAGCATACAGCGCTGACAGAATCAATCAGAGAGCCACGGGTCAACCTGCGAAACCCCGAAAATTTCGTATTTTACATTAGTTTTCCCTGAAATTCACATATGTTATACAACTCTATTAGTTCTATAACATATCCAAAATTCAGCCAATATAATGGTTTAGTTTTTGAATTGGGCCCCACTTTTTGCAAGATATTTTCTACTTTATCACACTTGAGTCGGTAGGTTTGGCGAGTCGTTAGGATGGGACTAATAGTTTCGAAAGAAATTATTAATTTTCCCAACTACACATCGTAACGTGTCTTCGGACTAGCGGAGCGATAAACGTCTCTTTATTGAGACATTAGTAGCTGGTGTTGTAAATAGCCAATTTTTCGATTTTCGTATGTTTTGTCGGGTGTTTTGTGAAAATTCAAATTTAGCGAAAGCCGTTGTACGGTCGGTGAAAATTCCATGATTCGTTCAAAATTTGCCTTCTTATTGTTTTTCTAAATAATCACGGAATTTTTGCTGATTTCTTCCACGACTCTCGCCCCCCTGCGTATCTGATTGATTCTGTCAGCGCTGTATGCTCAAGTAAAAGATTAAGCCATGCATGTAAAAAGTTCAACTTTTGTGAAACTGCGAACGGCTCATTAGAGCAGCTATCATTCTCTTCGGCTATCCTGATGGATAACTGCGGCAATTCTGGAGCTAATACATGCAATAAAGCCTCGACTTCGGAAGAGGTGCAGATATTAGTACAAACCAATCGTTTTCGGACGTAGTTTGTTGACTCTGAATACCGTAGCTTATCGACGGTTTATCCGTCGATAACCGAAAGAAGTGTCTGCCCTATCAACCAGATGGTAGTCTATTAGTCTACCATGGTTATCACGGGTAACGGAGAATAAGGGTTCGACTCCGGAGAGGGAGCCTTAGAAACGGCTACCACATCCAAGGAAGGCAGCAGGCGCGTAACTTATCCACTACTTCAGTGAGATAGTGACTAAAAATAAAAAGACCGATCCTATGGATCGGTTATTTCAATGAGTTGAGCTTAAATAGCTCTTCGAGGACCCAGTGGAGGGCAAGTCTGGTGCCAGCAGCCGCGGTAATTCCAGCTCCACTAGTGTAAATCGTCATTGCTGCGGTTAAAAAGCTCGTAGTTGGATCTGAGTCACGTACGTTGGTTCGCCTCTGGCGTTAATCTTCGTTGTGACTATTTTGCTGGTTTTCTGTGGGTAACTTCGGTTCCTGCAGTGGCTAGCGAGTTTACTTTGAATAAATTAGAGTGCTCAAAACAAGCGATTGCTTGAATGCTCGATCATGGAATAATAAAAGAGGACTTCGGTTCTATTTATTGGTTCAAGAACTGAATTAATGGTTAAGAGGGACAATTCGGGGGCATTCGTATCCCTGCGCGAGAGGTGAAATTCGTGGACCGCAGGGGGACGCCCAAAAGCGAAAGCATTTGCCAAGAATGTCTTCATTAATCAAGAACGAAAGTCAGAGGTTCGAAGGCGATTAGATACCGCCCTAGTTCTGACCGTAAACTATGCCATCTAGCGATCCGATGGGGCATCTTTGCCTCGTCGGGGAGCTTCCCGGAAACGAAAGTCTTTCGGTTCCTGGGGTAGTATGGTTGCAAAGCTGAAACTTAAAGAAATTGACGGAAGGGCACCACCAGGAGTGGAGCCTGCGGCTTAATTTGACTCAACACGGGAAAACTCACCCGGCCCGGACACCGTTAGGATTGACAGATTGAAAGCTCTTTCTCGATTTGGTGGTTGGTGGTGCATGGCCGTTCTTAGTTGGTGGAGCGATTTGTCTGGTTTATTCCGATAACGAGCGAGACTCTAGCCTACTAAATAGTTTCTGGATCTTTTAGTCCAGTTAACTTCTTAGAGGGATAAGCGGTGTTTAACCGCACGAGATTGAGCGATAACAGGTCTGTGATGCCCTTAGATGTCCGGGGCTGCACGCGCGCTACACTGGAAGAATCAGCTGGTCTTCCATTGCCGAAAGGTATTGGTAAACCGTTGAAACTCTTCCGTGACCGGGATAGGGAATTGTAATTATTTCCCTTGAACGAGGAATTCCTAGTAAGTGTGAGTCATCAGCTCACGTTGATTACGTCCCTGCCCTTTGTACACACCGCCCGTCGCTGTCCGGGACTGAGCTGTTTCGAGAAGAGTGAGGACTGCTGCAGCGAGGCTTCGGCTTTACTGTGATGGAAATCACTTTAATCGCAATGGCTTGAACCGGGCAAAAGTCGTAACAAGGTACCTGTAGGTGAACCTGCAGGTGGATCATCGCTGACCTTCAATGGAATTTCGGCTTTGGTCCTGAGAGTCAGTGGCAAGTGTTGTTTCGGACTTAGTCTGATTCAGCTGGCTCTCAACCACCTCTCTAGCTCATTGTGAGGCGTCGAGTTTACCGGAGTCGTTTGAGTGACGATGGATGGTTTTCGCGTAGTTCCTGACTTTGTAGACTTAATGACAGAGCTACTACTGTCACCTCGCAAGTATTTTCGCTGGCTACTGCATGCTACACGCAAGTTACCCGCAAGGGGAGCCTCAATGATCCTTAACGGACAGCGTCAATACACCTTTCCCTTTAACTAATTGTTTTTGTAACAGTTCGCAAGAACTACTGTACTAGCTTTAGCGATGGATCGGTCGATTCGCGTATCGATGAAAAACGCAGCAAACTGCGTTATTTACCACGAATTGCAGACGCTTTGAGTGGTGAAATTTTGAACGCACAGCGCCGTTGGGACTATTCCCTTCGGCACGTCTGGTTCAGGGTTGTTTAACTACTACCAAGTGGCTACTTACTTGGTTTGTCGGTTGGCTGCATGCAAATGTACCCTTCCTTAGTTAAGAATAACAGCAACATTCGTCTTTGACGTATTGTAGGTTGATTCGCATGACACTGCGTCTTCTCTCGCATGACTACCGTGAGAGTTGACGTGGCTACTTGTGTCGGCGTTTCATTCCTTGCTAACGCAACCTGAGCTCAGTCGTGATTACCCGCCGAACTTAAGCATATCATTCAGCGGAGGAAAAGAAACTAACTAGGATTCCCATAGTAACGGCGAGTGAACAGGGAAGAGCCCAGCGCTGAATCTCTCGGTCTAAGGCCGCTGAGAACTGTAGCGTATAGGTATGATTTTCTAGCATTACTGCATGTTCGAAGTCCCTTTGATAGGGGCCACAGTCCTGAGAGGGTGCGAGACCTGTACGAACAGTGGTATTGTTGGTTGATTGTTCCTTGGAGTCGGGTTGCTTGAAAGTGCAGCCTTAAGTGGGTGATAAACTTCATCTAAGGCTAAATATAGACGCGAATTCGATAGCAAACAAGTACCGTGAGGGAAAGTTGCAAAGAACTTTGAAGAGAGAGTTCAAGAGAACGTGAAATCGCTGGAGTGGAACCGGAGAGAGTTGACGTAACTGGGTGGCTAAGTTTGTTGAACTCGCTTAATTGCGTTTTCATAGAATGGTTGCTGCTTATGGTTGCGCTGGTGGCGTTGATTGTGTTAGCTGACCCGTGTAATGTTGCCCACTTCGGTGGTGTCTTGTTTGCGGTTAGGTTAATCACGGTTAACGTTTAGCTTTGCTTGCAGAGTGCCAGTGTGAAAGTCGACCACCTTTCCGACCCGTCTTGAAACACGGACCGAGGAGTGTAACTTGTACGCGAGTCAAAGGGTTGTAAACCCCACGGCGAAATGAAAGTAAAGGCCGGTTAACCGGTTGACATAGAAAACCAACCTAAGTAAAACCGAGAATGATAGCTGCACTAATGAGCCGTTCGCAGTTTCACAAAAGTTGAACTTTTACAAAGGCTAATTCAAAAACTAAACCTAACACCCTAAACAACGGTAACGTTCACCTAATGGACCCTAACGTAACAATATTTACTACCTCAACATCCCAAACACAGAGTAATTCACAGATAGTTAGACAATTGGGCAAAAAGGTCGAAAGGGCTACAATGCCAAACGAACAGTTGTCCAACAGTCCCACGATCCGCTGGCCTCTCCTAACTCTTGAAATTCTACTTAAACGACCCTAACGTGATAACCTTAACCTACTTAAGCCCCAAAACAGTCTAAAAAGTAAAGTTAACCTCAATTTGCTACCCCATACCCCTCAAAAGTGCCTTTGGACTACCCCCAGAACGGCAAATTTTACGTTAGGGAAAATCGAACTTTGGGTCCTTAGAAACTCACTTTAACGTTACGCTTAAGGGCATTTTCAAATGGTATCCAACGTATTGAAAATAAATTGCCCCGTGAGGTATCGAGCGCAAATCCCAAGTGCTCCGCACTTGGGATTTGCTCCGACCCCTTGCTCCGAGTTTTTTGCTCCGAGTTTTCCCGTGTTGAGTCAAATTAAGCCGCAGGCTCCACTCCTGGTGGTGCCCTTCCGTCAATTTCTTTAAGTTTCAGCTTTGCAACCATACTACCCCAGGAACCGAAAGACTTTCGTTTCCGGGAAGCTCCCCGACGAGGCAAAGATGCCCCATCGGATCGCTAGATGGCATAGTTTACGGTCAGAACTAGGGCGGTATCTAATCGCCTTCGAACCTCTGACTTTCGTTCTTGATTAATGAAGACATTCTTGGCAAATGCTTTCGCTTTTGGGCGTCCCCCTGCGGTCCACGAATTTCACCTCTCGCGCAGGGATACGAATGCCCCCGAATTGTCCCTCTTAACCATTAATTCAGTTCTTGAACCAATAAATAGAACCGAAGTCCTCTTTTATTATTCCATGATCGAGCATTCAAGCAATCGCTTGTTTTGAGCACTCTAATTTATTCAAAGTAAACTCGCTAGCCACTGCAGGAACCGAAGTTACCCACAGAAAACCAGCAAAATAGTCACAACGAAGATTAACGCCAGAGGCGAACCAACGTACGTGACTCAGATCCAACTACGAGCTTTTTAACCGCAGCAATGACGATTTACACTAGTGGAGCTGGAATTACCGCGGCTGCTGGCACCAGACTTGCCCTCCACTGGGTCCTCGAAGAGCTATTTAAGCTCAACTCATTGAAATAACCGATCCATAGGATCGGTCTTTTTATTTTTAGTCACTATCTCACTGAAGTAGTGGATAAGTTACGCGCCTGCTGCCTTCCTTGGATGTGGTAGCCGTTTCTAAGGCTCCCTCTCCGGAGTCGAACCCTTATTCTCCGTTACCCGTGATAACCATGGTAGACTAATAGACTACCATCTGGTTGATAGGGCAGACACTTCTTTCGGTTATCGACGGATAAACCGTCGATAAGCTACGGTATTCAGAGTCAACAAACTACGTCCGAAAACGATTGGTTTGTACTAATATCTGCACCTCTTCCGAAGTCGAGGCTTTATTGCATGTATTAGCTCCAGAATTGCCGCAGTTATCCATCAGGATAGCCGAAGAGAATGATAGCTGCTCTAATGAGCCGTTCGCAGTTTCACAAAAGTTGAACTTTTTACATGCATGGCTTAATCTTTTACTTGAGCATACAGCGCTGACAGAATCAATCAGATACGCAGGGGGGCGAGAGTCGTGGAAGAAATCAGCAAAAATTCCGTGATTATTTAGAAAAACAATAAGAAGGCAAATTTTGAACGAATCATGGAATTTTCACCGACCGTACAACGGCTTTCGCTAAATTTGAATTTTCACAAAACACCCGACAAAACATACGAAAATCGAAAAATTGGCTATTTACAACACCAGCTACTAATGTCTCAATAAAGAGACGTTTATCGCTCCGCTAGTCCGAAGACACGTTACGATGTGTAGTTGGGAAAATTAATAATTTCTTTCGAAACTATTAGTCCCATCCTAACGACTCGCCAAACCTACCGACTCAAGTGTGATAAAGTAGAAAATATCTTGCAAAAAGTGGAGCCTAATTCAAAAACTAAACCATTATATTGGCTGAATTTTGGATATGTTACTTAACTAATAGAGTTGTATAACATATGTAAGTTTCAGGGAAAACTAATGTAAAATACGAAATTTTCGGGGTTTCGCAGGTTGACCCGTTTGTCTCTGATTGATTCTGTCAGCGCTGTATGCTCAAGTCTAGAAATACGCCACTGGTCCAAAATGAAGCCTAATTCAAAAACTAAACCATTATATTGGCTGAATTTTGGATATGTTACTTAACTAACAGAGTTGTACAACATATGTAAGTTTCAGGGAAAACAAATGTAAAATACGGAATTTCCAAGTAAAAGATTAAGCCATGCCAAAAAATCGGTCAACCCAAGTAAAAGATTAAGCCATGCCAAAAAATCGGTCAACCTAGTTCGAAGGCTAATTCAAAAACTAAACCATTATATTGGCTGAATTTTGGATATGTTACTTAACTAATAGAGTTGTATAACATATGTAAGTTTCAGGGAAAACTAATGTAAAATACGAAATTTTCGGGGTTTCGCAGGTTGACCCGTTTGTCTCTGATTGATTCTGTCAGCGCTGTATGCTCAAGTCTAGAAATACGCCACTGGTCCAAAATGAAGCCTAATTCAAAAACTAAACCATTATATTGGCTGAATTTTGGATATGTTACTTAACTAACAGAGTTGTACAACATATGTAAGTTTCAGGGAAAACTAATGTAAAATACGGAATTTCCAAGTAAAAGATTAAGCCATGCCAAAAAATCGGTCAACCCAAGTAAAAGATTAAGCCATGCCAAAAAATCGGTCAACCTAGTTCGAAGGCTAATTCAAAAACTAAACCATTATATTGGCTGAATTTTTCATATGTTATAGAACTAATAGAGTCGTATAACATATGTGAATTTCAGGGAAAACTAATGTAAAATACGAAATTTTCGGGGTTTCGCAGGTTGACCCGTTTGTCTCTGATTGATTCTGTCAGCGCTGTATGCTCAAGTCTAGAAATACGCCACTGGTCCAAAATGAAGCCTAATTCAAAAACTAAACCATTATATTGGCTGAATTTTGGATATGTTACTTAACTAACAGAGTTGTACAACATATGTAAGTTTCAGGGAAAACTAATGTAAAATACGGAATTTCCAAGTAAAAGATTAAGCCATGCCAAAAAATCGGTCAACCCAAGTAAAACCGAGAATGATAGCTGCACTAATGAGCCGTTCGCAGTTTCACAAAAGTTGAACTTTTACAAAGGCTAATTCAAAAACTAAACCATTATATTGGCTGAATTTTGGATATGTTACTTAACTAACAGAGTTGTACAACATATGTAAGTTTCAGGGAAAACTAATGTAAAATACGGAATTTCCAAGTAAAAGATTAAGCCATGCCAAAAAATCGGTCAACCCAAGTAAAACCGAGAATGATAGCTGCACTAATGAGCCGTTCGCAGTTTCACAAAAGTTGAACTTTTACAAAGGCTAATTCAAAAACTAAAACATTATATTGGCTGAATTTTGGATATGTTACTTAACTAATAGAGTTGTATAACATATGTAAGTTTCAGGGAAAACTAATGTAAAATACGAAATTTTCGGGGTTTCGCAGGTTGACCCGTTTGTCTCTGATTGATTCTGTCAGCGCTGTATGCTCAAGTCTAGAAATACGCCACTGGTCCAAAATGAAGCCTAATTCAAAAACTAAACCATTATATTGGCTGAATTTTGGATATGTTACTTAACTAACAGAGTTGTACAACATATGTAAGTTTCAGGGAAAACAAATGTAAAATACGGAATTTCCAAGTAAAAGATTAAGCCATGCCAAAAAATCGGTCAACCCAAGTAAAAGATTAAGCCATGCCAAAAAATCGGTCAACCTAGTTCGAAGGCTAATTCAAAAACTAAACCATTATATTGGCTGAATTTTGGATATGTTACTTAACTAATAGAGTTGTATAACATATGTAAGTTTCAGGGAAAACTAATGTAAAATACGAAATTTTCGGGGTTTCGCAGGTTGACCCGTTTGTCTCTGATTGATTCTGTCAGCGCTGTATGCTCAAGTCTAGAAATACGCCACTGGTCCAAAATGAAGCCTAATTCAAAAACTAAACCATTATATTGGCTGAATTTTGGATATGTTACTTAACTAACAGAGTTGTACAACATATGTAAGTTTCAGGGAAAACTAATGTAAAATACGGAATTTCCAAGTAAAAGATTAAGCCATGCCAAAAAATCGGTCAACCCAAGTAAAAGATTAAGCCATGCCAAAAAATCGGTCAACCTAGTTCGAAGGCTAATTCAAAAACTAAACCATTATATTGGCTGAATTTTTCATATGTTATAGAACTAATAGAGTCGTATAACATATGTGAATTTCAGGGAAAACTAATGTAAAATACGAAATTTTCGGGGTTTCGCAGGTTGACCCGTTTGTCTCTGATTGATTCTGTCAGCGCTGTATGCTCAAGTCTAGAAATACGCCACTGGTCCAAAATGAAGCCTAATTCAAAAACTAAACCATTATATTGGCTGAATTTTGGATATGTTACTTAACTAACAGAGTTGTACAACATATGTAAGTTTCAGGGAAAACTAATGTAAAATACGGAATTTCCAAGTAAAAGATTAAGCCATGCCAAAAAATCGGTCAACCCAAGTAAAACCGAGAATGATAGCTGCACTAATGAGCCGTTCGCAGTTTCACAAAAGTTGAACTTTTACAAAGGCTAATTCAAAAACTAAACCATTATATTGGCTGAATTTTGGATATGTTACTTAACTAACAGAGTTGTACAACATATGTAAGTTTCAGGGAAAACTAATGTAAAATACGGAATTTCCAAGTAAAAGATTAAGCCATGCCAAAAAATCGGTCAACCCAAGTAAAACCGAGAATGATAGCTGCACTAATGAGCCGTTCGCAGTTTCACAAAAGTTGAACTTTTACAAAGGCTAATTCAAAAACTAAACCATTATATTGGCTGAATTTTGGATATGTTACTTAACTAATAGAGTTGTATAACATATGTAAGTTTCAGGGAAAACTAATGTAAAATACGGAATTTCCAAGTAAAAGATTAAGCCATGCCAAAAAATCGGTCAACCCAAGTAAAACCGAGAATGATAGCTGCACTAATGAGCCGTTCGCAGTTTCACAAAAGTTGAACTTTTACAAAGGCTAATTCAAAAACTAAACCATTATATTGGCTGAATTTTGGATATGTTACTTAACTAACAGAGTTGTACAACATATGTAAGTTTCAGGGAAAACTAATGTAAAATACGGAATTTCCAAGTAAAAGATTAAGCCATGCCAAAAAATCGGTCAACCCAAGTAAAACCGAGAATGATAGCTGCACTAATGAGCCGTTCGCAGTTTCACAAAAGTTGAACTTTTACAAAGGCTAATTCAAAAACTAAAACATTATATTGGCTGAATTTTGGATATGTTACTTAACTAATAGAGTTGTATAACATATGTAAGTTTCAGGGAAAACTAATGTAAAATACGAAATTTTCGGGGTTTCGCAGGTTGACCCGTTTGTCTCTGATTGATTCTGTCAGCGCTGTATGCTCAAGTCTAGAAATACGCCACTGGTCCAAAATGAAGCCTAATTCAAAAACTAAACCATTATATTGGCTGAATTTTGGATATGTTACTTAACTAACAGAGTTGTACAACATATGTAAGTTTCAGGGAAAACAAATGTAAAATACGGAATTTCCAAGTAAAAGATTAAGCCATGCCAAAAAATCGGTCAACCCAAGTAAAAGATTAAGCCATGCCAAAAAATCGGTCAACCTAGTTCGAAGGCTAATTCAAAAACTAAACCATTATATTGGCTGAATTTTGGATATGTTACTTAACTAATAGAGTTGTATAACATATGTAAGTTTCAGGGAAAACTAATGTAAAATACGAAATTTTCGGGGTTTCGCAGGTTGACCCGTTTGTCTCTGATTGATTCTGTCAGCGCTGTATGCTCAAGTCTAGAAATACGCCACTGGTCCAAAATGAAGCCTAATTCAAAAACTAAACCATTATATTGGCTGAATTTTGGATATGTTACTTAACTAACAGAGTTGTACAACATATGTAAGTTTCAGGGAAAACTAATGTAAAATACGGAATTTCCAAGTAAAAGATTAAGCCATGCCAAAAAATCGGTCAACCCAAGTAAAAGATTAAGCCATGCCAAAAAATCGGTCAACCTAGTTCGAAGGCTAATTCAAAAACTAAACCATTATATTGGCTGAATTTTTCATATGTTATAGAACTAATAGAGTCGTATAACATATGTGAATTTCAGGGAAAACTAATGTAAAATACGAAATTTTCGGGGTTTCGCAGGTTGACCCGTTTGTCTCTGATTGATTCTGTCAGCGCTGTATGCTCAAGTCTAGAAATACGCCACTGGTCCAAAATGAAGCCTAATTCAAAAACTAAACCATTATATTGGCTGAATTTTGGATATGTTACTTAACTAACAGAGTTGTACAACATATGTAAGTTTCAGGGAAAACAAATGTAAAATACGGAATTTCCAAGTAAAAGATTAAGCCATGCCAAAAAATCGGTCAACCCAAGTAAAAGATTAAGCCATGCCAAAAAATCGGTCAACCTAGTTCGAAGGCTAATTCAAAAACTAAACCATTATATTGGCTGAATTTTGGATATGTTACTTAACTAATAGAGTTGTATAACATATGTAAGTTTCAGGGAAAACTAATGTAAAATACGAAATTTTCGGGGTTTCGCAGGTTGACCCGTTTGTCTCTGATTGATTCTGTCAGCGCTGTATGCTCAAGTCTAGAAATACGCCACTGGTCCAAAATGAAGCCTAATTCAAAAACTAAACCATTATATTGGCTGAATTTTGGATATGTTACTTAACTAACAGAGTTGTACAACATATGTAAGTTTCAGGGAAAACTAATGTAAAATACGGAATTTCCAAGTAAAAGATTAAGCCATGCCAAAAAATCGGTCAACCCAAGTAAAAGATTAAGCCATGCCAAAAAATCGGTCAACCTAGTTCGAAGGCTAATTCAAAAACTAAACCATTATATTGGCTGAATTTTTCATATGTTATAGAACTAATAGAGTCGTATAACATATGTGAATTTCAGGGAAAACTAATGTAAAATACGAAATTTTCGGGGTTTCGCAGGTTGACCCGTTTGTCTCTGATTGATTCTGTCAGCGCTGTATGCTCAAGTCTAGAAATACGCCACTGGTCCAAAATGAAGCCTAATTCAAAAACTAAACCATTATATTGGCTGAATTTTGGATATGTTACTTAACTAACAGAGTTGTACAACATATGTAAGTTTCAGGGAAAACTAATGTAAAATACGGAATTTCCAAGTAAAAGATTAAGCCATGCCAAAAAATCGGTCAACCCAAGTAAAACCGAGAATGATAGCTGCACTAATGAGCCGTTCGCAGTTTCACAAAAGTTGAACTTTTACAAAGGCTAATTCAAAAACTAAACCATTATATTGGCTGAATTTTGGATATGTTACTTAACTAACAGAGTTGTACAACATATGTAAGTTTCAGGGAAAACTAATGTAAAATACGGAATTTCCAAGTAAAAGATTAAGCCATGCCAAAAAATCGGTCAACCCAAGTAAAACCGAGAATGATAGCTGCACTAATGAGCCGTTCGCAGTTTCACAAAAGTTGAACTTTTACAAAGGCTAATTCAAAAACTAAACCATTATATTGGCTGAATTTTGGATATGTTACTTAACTAATAGAGTTGTATAACATATGTAAGTTTCAGGGAAAACTAATGTAAAATACGAAATTTTCGGGGTTTCGCAGGTTGACCCGTTTGTCTCTGATTGATTCTGTCAGCGCTGTATGCTCAAGTCTAGAAATACGCCACTGGTCCAAAATGAAGCCTAATTCAAAAACTAAACCATTATATTGGCTGAATTTTGGATATGTTACTTAACTAACAGAGTTGTACAACATATGTAAGTTTCAGGGAAAACAAATGTAAAATACGGAATTTCCAAGTAAAAGATTAAGCCATGCCAAAAAATCGGTCAACCCAAGTAAAAGATTAAGCCATGCCAAAAAATCGGTCAACCTAGTTCGAAGGCTAATTCAAAAACTAAACCATTATATTGGCTGAATTTTTCATATGTTATAGAACTAATAGAGTCGTATAACATATGTGAATTTCAGGGAAAACTAATGTAAAATACGAAATTTTCGGGGTTTCGCAGGTTGACCCGTTTGTCTCTGATTGATTCTGTCAGCGCTGTATGCTCAAGTCTAGAAATACGCCACTGGTCCAAAATGAAGCCTAATTCAAAAACTAAACCATTATATTGGCTGAATTTTGGATATGTTACTTAACTAACAGAGTTGTACAACATATGTAAGTTTCAGGGAAAACTAATGTAAAATACGGAATTTCCAAGTAAAAGATTAAGCCATGCCAAAAAATCGGTCAACCCAAGTAAAACCGAGAATGATAGCTGCACTAATGAGCCGTTCGCAGTTTCACAAAAGTTGAACTTTTACAAAGGCTAATTCAAAAACTAAACCATTATATTGGCTGAATTTTGGATATGTTACTTAACTAACAGAGTTGTACAACATATGTAAGTTTCAGGGAAAACTAATGTAAAATACGGAATTTCCAAGTAAAAGATTAAGCCATGCCAAAAAATCGGTCAACCCAAGTAAAACCGAGAATGATAGCTGCACTAATGAGCCGTTCGCAGTTTCACAAAAGTTGAACTTTTACAAAGGCTAATTCGAAAACTAAACCATTATATTGGCTGAATTTTGGATATGTTACTTAACTAACAGAGTTGTATAACATATGTAAGTTTCAGGGAAAACTAATGTAAAATACGGAATTTCCAAGTAAAAGATTAAGCCATGCCAAAAAATCGGTCAACCCAAGTAAAACCGAGAATGATAGCTGCACTAATGAGCCGTTCGCAGTTTCACAAAAGTTGAACTTTTACAAAGGCTAATTCAAAAACTAAACCATTATATTGGCTGAATTTTGGATATGTTACTTAACTAATAGAGTTGTATAACATATGTAAGTTTCAGGGAAAACTAATGTAAAATACGAAATTTTCGGGGTTTCGCAGGTTGACCCGTTTGTCTCTGATTGATTCTGTCAGCGCTGTATGCTCAAGTCTAGAAATACGCCACTGGTCCAAAATGAAGCCTAATTCAAAAACTAAACCATTATATTGGCTGAATTTTGGATATGTTACTTAACTAACAGAGTTGTACAACATATGTAAGTTTCAGGGAAAACAAATGTAAAATACGGAATTTCCAAGTAAAAGATTAAGCCATGCCAAAAAATCGGTCAACCCAAGTAAAAGATTAAGCCATGCCAAAAAATCGGTCAACCTAGTTCGAAGGCTAATTCAAAAACTAAACCATTATATTGGCTGAATTTTTCATATGTTATAGAACTAATAGAGTCGTATAACATATGTGAATTTCAGGGAAAACTAATGTAAAATACGAAATTTTCGGGGTTTCGCAGGTTGACCCGTTTGTCTCTGATTGATTCTGTCAGCGCTGTATGCTCAAGTCTAGAAATACGCCACTGGTCCAAAATGAAGCCTAATTCAAAAACTAAACCATTATATTGGCTGAATTTTGGATATGTTACTTAACTAACAGAGTTGTACAACATATGTAAGTTTCAGGGAAAACTAATGTAAAATACGGAATTTCCAAGTAAAAGATTAAGCCATGCCAAAAAATCGGTCAACCCAAGTAAAACCGAGAATGATAGCTGCACTAATGAGCCGTTCGCAGTTTCACAAAAGTTGAACTTTTACAAAGGCTAATTCAAAAACTAAACCATTATATTGGCTGAATTTTGGATATGTTACTTAACTAACAGAGTTGTACAACATATGTAAGTTTCAGGGAAAACTAATGTAAAATACGGAATTTCCAAGTAAAAGATTAAGCCATGCCAAAAAATCGGTCAACCCAAGTAAAACCGAGAATGATAGCTGCACTAATGAGCCGTTCGCAGTTTCACAAAAGTTGAACTTTTACAAAGGCTAATTCGAAAACTAAACCATTATATTGGCTGAATTTTGGATATGTTACTTAACTAACAGAGTTGTATAACATATGTAAGTTTCAGGGAAAACTAATGTAAAATACGGAATTTCCAAGTAAAAGATTAAGCCATGCCAAAAAATCGGTCAACCCAAGTAAAACCGAGAATGATAGCTGCACTAATGAGCCGTTCGCAGTTTCACAAAAGTTGAACTTTTACAAAGGCTAATTCGAAAACTAAACCATTATATTGGCTGAATTTTGGATATGTTACTTAACTAACAGAGTTGTATAACATATGTAAGTTTCAGGGAAAACTAATGTAAAATACGGAATTTCCAAGTAAAAGATTAAGCCATGCCAAAAAATCGGTCAACCCAAGTAAAACCGAGAATGATAGCTGCACTAATGAGCCGTTCGCAGTTTCACAAAAGTTGAACTTTTACAAAGGCTAATTCAAAAACTAAACCATTATATTGGCTGAATTTTGGATATGTTACTTAACTAATAGAGTTGTATAACATATGTAAGTTTCAGGGAAAACTAATGTAAAATACGAAATTTCCAAGTAAAAGATTAAGCCATGCCAAAAAATCGGTCAACCCAAGTAAAACCGAGAATGATAGCTGCACTAATGAGCCGTTCGCAGTTTCACAAAAGTTGAACTTTTACAAAGGCTAATTCGAAAACTAAACCATTATATTGGCTGAATTTTGGATATGTTACTTAACTAACAGAGTTGTATAACATATGTAAGTTTCAGGGAAAACTAATGTAAAATACGGAATTTCCAAGTAAAAGATTAAGCCATGCCAAAAAATCGGTCAACCCAAGTAAAACCGAGAATGATAGCTGCACTAATGAGCCGTTCGCAGTTTCACAAAAGTTGAACTTTTACAAAGGCTAATTCAAAAACTAAACCATTATATTGGCTGAATTTTGGATATGTTACTTAACTAATAGAGTTGTATAACATATGTAAGTTTCAGGGAAAACTAATGTAAAATACGAAATTTCCAAGTAAAAGATTAAGCCATGCCAAAAAATCGGTCAACCCAAGTAAAACCGAGAATGATAGCTGCACTAATGAGCCGTTCGCAGTTTCACAAAAGTTGAACTTTTACAAAGGCTAATTCGAAAACTAAACCATTATATTGGCTGAATTTTGGATATGTTACTTAACTAACAGAGTTGTATAACATATGTAAGTTTCAGGGAAAACTAATGTAAAATACGGAATTTCCAAGTAAAAGATTAAGCCATGCCAAAAAATCGGTCAACCCAAGTAAAACCGAGAATGATAGCTGCACTAATGAGCCGTTCGCAGTTTCACAAAAGTTGAACTTTTACAAAGGCTAATTCAAAAACTAAACCATTATATTGGCTGAATTTTGGATATGTTACTTAACTAATAGAGTTGTATAACATATGTAAGTTTCAGGGAAAACTAATGTAAAATACGAAATTTTCGGGGTTTCGCAGGTTGACCCGTTTGTCTCTGATTGATTCTGTCAGCGCTGTATGCTCAAGTCTAGAAATACGCCACTGGTCCAAAATGAAGCCTAATTCAAAAACTAAACCATTATATTGGCTGAATTTTGGATATGTTACTTAACTAACAGAGTTGTACAACATATGTAAGTTTCAGGGAAAACAAATGTAAAATACGGAATTTCCAAGTAAAAGATTAAGCCATGCCAAAAAATCGGTCAACCCAAGTAAAAGATTAAGCCATGCCAAAAAATCGGTCAACCTAGTTCGAAGGCTAATTCAAAAACTAAACCATTATATTGGCTGAATTTTTCATATGTTATAGAACTAATAGAGTCGTATAACATATGTGAATTTCAGGGAAAACTAATGTAAAATACGAAATTTTCGGGGTTTCGCAGGTTGACCCGTTTGTCTCTGATTGATTCTGTCAGCGCTGTATGCTCAAGTCTAGAAATACGCCACTGGTCCAAAATGAAGCCTAATTCAAAAACTAAACCATTATATTGGCTGAATTTTGGATATGTTACTTAACTAACAGAGTTGTACAACATATGTAAGTTTCAGGGAAAACTAATGTAAAATACGGAATTTCCAAGTAAAAGATTAAGCCATGCCAAAAAATCGGTCAACCCAAGTAAAACCGAGAATGATAGCTGCACTAATGAGCCGTTCGCAGTTTCACAAAAGTTGAACTTTTACAAAGGCTAATTCAAAAACTAAACCATTATATTGGCTGAATTTTGGATATGTTACTTAACTGACAGAGTTGTACAACATATGTAAGTTTCAGGGAAAACTAATGTAAAATACGGAATTTCCAAGTAAAAGATTAAGCCATGCCAAAAAATCGGTCAACCCAAGTAAAACCGAGAATGATAGCTGCACTAATGAGCCGTTCGCAGTTTCACAAAAGTTGAACTTTTACAAAGGCTAATTCGAAAACTAAACCATTATATTGGCTGAATTTTGGATATGTTACTTAACTAACAGAGTTGTATAACATATGTAAGTTTCAGGGAAAACTAATGTAAAATACGGAATTTCCAAGTAAAAGATTAAGCCATGCCAAAAAATCGGTCAACCCAAGTAAAACCGAGAATGATAGCTGCACTAATGAGCCGTTCGCAGTTTCACAAAAGTTGAACTTTTACAAAGGCTAATTCAAAAACTAAACCATTATATTGGCTGAATTTTGGATATGTTACTTAACTAACAGAGTTGTATAACATATGTAAGTTTCAGGGAAAACTAATGTAAAATACGGAATTTCCAAGTAAAAGATTAAGCCATGCCAAAAAATCGGTCAACCCAAGTAAAACCGAGAATGATAGCTGCACTAATGAGCCGTTCGCAGTTTCACAAAAGTTGAACTTTTACAAAGGCTAATTCAAAAACTAAACCATTATATTGGCTGAATTTTGGATATGTTACCTAACTAGTAGAGTTGTATAACATATGTAAGTTTCAGGGAAAACTAATGTAAAATACGGAATTTCCAAGTAAAAGATTAAGCCATGCCAAAAAATCGGTCAACCCAAGTAAAACCGAGAATGATAGCTGCACTAATGAGCCGTTCGCAGTTTCACAAAAGTTGAACTTTTACAAAGGCTAATTCAAAAACTAAACCATTATATTGGCTGAATTTTGGATATGTTACCTAACTAGTAGAGTTGTATAACATATGTAAGTTTCAGGGAAAACTAATGTAAAATACGGAATTTCCAAGTAAAAGATTAAGCCATGCCAAAAAATCGGTCAACCCAAGTAAAACCGAGAATGATAGCTGCACTAATGAGCCGTTCGCAGTTTCACAAAAGTTGAACTTTTACATCGGTCAACCTCTATCTCCGTCCCATCTCAAGCCTAACACCCTAAACAACGTTAACGTTCACCTAATGGACCCTAACGTAACAATATTTACTACCTCAACATCCCAAACACAGAGTAATTCACAGATAGTTAGACAATTGGGCAAAAAGGTCGAAAGGGCTACAATGCCAAACGAACAGTTGTCCAACAGTCCCACGATCCGCTGGCCTCTCCTAACTCTTGAAATTCTACTTAAACGACCCTAACGTGATAACCTTAACCTACTTAAGCCCCAAAACAGTCTAAAAAGTAAAGTTAACCTCAATTTGCTACCCCATACCCCTCAAAAGTGCCTTTGGACTACCCCCAGAACGGCAAATTTTACGTTAGGGAAAATCGAACTTTGGGTCCTTAGAAACTCACTTTAACGTTACGCTTAAGGGCATTTTCAAATGGTATCCAACGTATTGAAAATAAATTGCCCCGTGAGGTATCGAGCGCAAAGGATTTGCTCCGACCCCTAAAACCGGTCGCTTCATAGGTCCCGGGAAACAAAGCAATAACAAAGCACCCAATCAAAGGATAGTCTCAACAGATCGCAGTATAAAGAGACTGCTCTACTGGATACAACACCTTGACCAGTATACAAGTCGTATGCAAGTGATTTTGCGCCCCGACATTGAACCAGAGTGATCCGGCTTTGGCAACCAAGGAAGATTCCCTTCCTCGGCCAGGCCATATAATAGGGCATAAGCTCTCGCGTTACCACGAGATAGAGATGCCTCCCGACACCGGGAAGCAAAGTTATTGCTGCCTTGACTAGACGGGATTCTGACTTAGAGGCGTTCAGTCATAATCCCACTAATGGTAGCTTCGGACCATTGGCCTTTCGACCAAGTCCATGAACCAAATGTTAGTACTACTTGTTCCTCTCGTACTAAAGTAGAATACTATCGCAACAATTAGTCTACAGTAGGGTAAAACTAACCTGTCTCACGACGGTCTAAACCCAGCTCACGTTCCCTATTAGTGGGTGAACAATCCAACGCTTGGCGAATTCTGCTTCGCAATGATAGGAAGAGCCGACATCGAAGGATCAAAAAGCAACGTCGCTATGGACGCTTGGCTGCCACAAGCCAGTTATCCCTGTGGTAACTTTTCTGACACCTCTTACCAGAAACAATCTGGATTAAAAGGATCGATAGGCCACGCTTTCGCGGTCTGTACTCGTACTGAAAGTCAAGATCAAGCGAGCTTTTGCCCTTTTGCTCTACGAGAGGTTTCCGTCCTCTCTGAGCTAGCCTTAGGACACCTGCGTTACGATTTGACAGATGTACCGCCCCAGTCAAACTCCCCGCCTGACACTGTCTTCGGCGAGAGTCACGCAGTCACCAGGTGACCACGCTTAACACCAAGAAGAAAGAGCCGAAGCCCAATCCTCGCCTTACCGAATAAGTAAAGAATCGATGAAAGTGGTGGTATTTCATTGGCGACCGAAGTCTCCCACCTATGCTACACCTCTCATGACTCTTCACAATGTCAAACTAGAGTCAAGCTCAACAGGGTCTTCTTTCCCCGCTATATTTGCCAAGCCCGTTCCCTTGGCTGTGGTTTCGCTAGATAGTAGTTAGGGACAGTGGGAATCTCGTTAATCCATTCATGCGCGTCACTCATACTATGTTATTGATAGAATCATAGAACGCGGAATAAACAGATTTCGAAAAACCCATGTACCTACACTCTATACGTGACGACACTAGTGGTATCAACCACTCCGTGCTCTCGAGCCGCACAATCGTGACCCGACTAGTACCCGTTCGCAAGCTTACTAAGGTCCTTTTGCCACTTCGGAGACTTCCTAGACTAGTCTACATAAGAGACGTTGGTCATAATTGGTTCTCCATTACGATGATGAGGTCAAATGCTCTGTTAAGAACCGAAGTCCTAAGTCGGCATAGTACAACATCACCGCGTTGAGCGTGGTAATGGCGGCATACACTTAAGTAATACCTTCCCCCGAAGGGTATACTGAAGCACTTGGTGCGACAGTTTAGATCTAACTCAAAAAGCAATGAGTTCGATCTTTTAGTCGGAGATACCAAGTATCTCCTACAATTGGGTCGGAATACACTTAAGTAATTCCTTCGTTTTTCCGAGAAACTAACACTTAAGTAGTTTCGGATATTAACGGCACCTAGCGAGGCTGTGAAACACCAGTAAAAGATAATACTGATGTAGAAGGCCTCTCAGATATACGTCCAGTCATCAGGTTGATCCTTATAACAGTTCACCCTTCCAACCGGTCGATATGATGATCCAATTTCACCGGTCTTAACTAGACCAGCTATCACATGATCACCTCGTGACTAGGGACTTGACCCTAGAAACATGCGCGTCACTAATTAGATGACGAGGCATTTGGCTACCTTAAGAGAGTCATAGTTACTCCCGCCGTTTACCCGCGCTTACTCGAATTACTACGATTTAACATTCAGAGCACTGGGCAGAAATCAGAGACAGTAAACGTCCGCAAGGACCATCTGTCTCCTCTGTTTTAATTAGACAGTCGGATTCCCCGAGTCCGTACCAGTTCCAGTGCGACCGTTTAGATGGCCGATCAGGATACTAAGCCCGAAAGCAAAGTACACACCTGTAAACGTCCACAAGACAGTCTCATTACTAGTCCGACTTCACCGAAGTTCCGCCGGTCACGAACGAGACCACACAAGCATCAGTCTACAGGCCAATCGACCCGGTCACTGGAGCCAATCCTTTTCCCGAAGTTACGGATCTAATTTGCCGACTTCCCTTACCTACATTATTCTATCGACTAGAGGCTGTTCACCTTGGAGACCTGATGCGGATATCGGTACGATTTGCTGTAGCTTAATAGCCTCCCTCGGTTTTTCAAGGGTCGTTCTAAGAGCACGAGACACCACAGAAACCGCGGTGCTTTACGGAAACAACGTCCCTATCTCCGGATGAACCGATTCCAGGGAGTCCGTTCCTTAACTAGAGACGAAAACTCTAGCTCGGTCTTAGAGCGACGTTACCGAGTTCGAATGCGTTACCGCGCAGACGACTCAAAGAGCCGCAATCGCTACATGCAAGTTAGGGAATATTAACCCTATTCCCTTTTGATATCCGAGAGAGAAGTAAACTTCTCCCTCTCGATGATACAAGGCATAAGCCAGTATCTTAGGATCGACTGACCCACATCCAACTACTGTTCACGTGGAACCCTTCTCCACTTCAGTCTTCAAGGATCGAACTTAAATATTTGCTACTACCACCGAGATCTGCACTGATGGAAGCTCCAGCTGGGCCTACGCCCGAAGCCTTCAACGCAACCACCACGACCCTCCTACTCGTTGCGGCCAGGCGAAAGGCAACGCACAAGCCAGCAACGGCCGGGTATAGGTCTCTCGCTCAAGCGCCATCCATTTTCAGGGCTAGTTGATTCGGCAGGTGAGTTGTTACACACTCCTTAGCGGGTACCGACTTCCATGGCCACCGTCCTGCTGTCTATATCAACCAACACCTTTTATGGGGTCTCATGAGCGAAAAGTTAGGCACCTTAACCCGACGTTTGGTTCATCCCACAGCGCCAGTTCTGCTTACCAAAAATGGCCCACTTGGAGCTCGCTTTCATGTCAACAGTTCAATGAAGAAACCGAGACATCATACCCATTGAAAGTTTGAGAATAGGTTGAGGTCGTTTCGACCCCAAGTCCTCTAATCATTCGCTTTACCGGATATAACAGCGAAAAAGCTCCAGCTATCCTGGGGGAAACTTCGGAGGGAACCAGCTACTAGATGGTTCGATTAGTCTTTCGCCCCTATACCCAAGTCTATCGATCGATTTGCACGTCAGAACCGATACGGACTTCCACCAGAGTTTCCTCTGGCTTCGTCCTGCTCAGGCATAGTTCACCATCTTTCGGGTCGCAACCTGTACGCTCTTCCTCTGCCCATCTGCAAGCAGACAAGACAGGGCCATAGTGCGCCGCTCAAAGAACGGATCCTATGTCAACCGGTTAACCGGCCTTTACTTTCATTTCGCCGTGGGGTTTACAACCCTTTGACTCGCGTACAAGTTACACTCCTCGGTCCGTGTTTCAAGACGGGTCGGAAAGGTGGTCGACTTTCACACTGGCACTCTGCAAGCAAAGCTAAACGTTAACCGTGATTAACCTAACCGCAAACAAGACACCACCGAAGTGGGCAACATTACACGGGTCAGCTAACACAATCAACGCCACCAGCGCAACCATAAGCAGCAACCATTCTATGAAAACGCAATTAAGCGAGTTCAACAAACTTAGCCACCCAGTTACGTCAACTCTCTCCGGTTCCACTCCAGCGATTTCACGTTCTCTTGAACTCTCTCTTCAAAGTTCTTTGCAACTTTCCCTCACGGTACTTGTTTGCTATCGAATTCGCGTCTATATTTAGCCTTAGATGAAGTTTATCACCCACTTAAGGCTGCACTTTCAAGCAACCCGACTCCAAGGAACAATCAACCAACAATACCACTGTTCGTACAGGTCTCGCACCCTCTCAGGACTGTGGCCCCTATCAAAGGGACTTCGAACATGCAGTAATGCTAGAAAATCATACCTATACGCTACAGTTCTCAGCGGCCTTAGACCGAGAGATTCAGCGCTGGGCTCTTCCCTGTTCACTCGCCGTTACTATGGGAATCCTAGTTAGTTTCTTTTCCTCCGCTGAATGATATGCTTAAGTTCGGCGGGTAATCACGACTGAGCTCAGGTTGCGTTAGCAAGGAATGAAACGCCGACACAAGTAGCCACGTCAACTCTCACGGTAGTCATGCGAGAGAAGACGCAGTGTCATGCGAATCAACCTACAATACGTCAAAGACGAATGTTGCTGTTATTCTTAACTAAGGAAGGGTACATTTGCATGCAGCCAACCGACAAACCAAGTAAGTAGCCACTTGGTAGTAGTTAAACAACCCTGAACCAGACGTGCCGAAGGGAATAGTCCCAACGGCGCTGTGCGTTCAAAATTTCACCACTCAAAGCGTCTGCAATTCGTGGTAAATAACGCAGTTTGCTGCGTTTTTCATCGATACGCGAATCGACCGATCCATCGCTAAAGCTAGTACAGTAGTTCTTGCGAACTGTTACAAAAACAATTAGTTAAAGGGAAAGGTGTATTGACGCTGTCCGTTAAGGATCATTGAGGCTCCCCTTGCGGGTAACTTGCGTGTAGCATGCAGTAGCCAGCGAAAATACTTGCGAGGTGACAGTAGTAGCTCTGTCATTAAGTCTACAAAGTCAGGAACTACGCGAAAACCATCCATCGTCACTCAAACGACTCCGGTAAACTCGACGCCTCACAATGAGCTAGAGAGGTGGTTGAGAGCCAGCTGAATCAGACTAAGTCCGAAACAACACTTGCCACTGACTCTCAGGACCAAAGCCGAAATTCCATTGAAGGTCAGCGATGATCCACCTGCAGGTTCACCTACAGGTACCTTGTTACGACTTTTGCCCGGTTCAAGCCATTGCGATTAAAGTGATTTCCATCACAGTAAAGCCGAAGCCTCGCTGCAGCAGTCCTCACTCTTCTCGAAACAGCTCAGTCCCGGACAGCGACGGGCGGTGTGTACAAAGGGCAGGGACGTAATCAACGTGAGCTGATGACTCACACTTACTAGGAATTCCTCGTTCAAGGGAAATAATTACAATTCCCTATCCCGGTCACGGAAGAGTTTCAACGGTTTACCAATACCTTTCGGCAATGGAAGACCAGCTGATTCTTCCAGTGTAGCGCGCGTGCAGCCCCGGACATCTAAGGGCATCACAGACCTGTTATCGCTCAATCTCGTGCGGTTAAACACCGCTTATCCCTCTAAGAAGTTAACTGGACTAAAAGATCCAGAAACTATTTAGTAGGCTAGAGTCTCGCTCGTTATCGGAATAAACCAGACAAATCGCTCCACCAACTAAGAACGGCCATGCACCACCAACCACCAAATCGAGAAAGAGCTTTCAATCTGTCAATCCTAACGGTGTCCGGGCCGGGTGAGTTTTCCCGTGTTGAGTCAAATTAAGCCGCAGGCTCGGTACTACT
>CAXIWQ010000413.1:35000-36865 GCA_964036275.1 Litoditis marina | reverse complement strand
GCAGTGGCTAGCGAGTTTACTTTGAATAAATTAGAGTGCTCAAAACAAGCGATTGCTTGAATGCTCGATCATGGAATAATAAAAGAGGACTTCGGTTCTATTTATTGTTCAAGAACTGAATTAATGGTTAAGAGGGACAATTCGGGGGCATTCGTATCCCTGCGCGAGAGGTGAAATTCGTGGACCGCAGGGGGACGCCCAAAAGCGAAAGCATTTGCCAAGAATGTCTTCATTAATCAAGAACGAAAGTCAGAGGTTCGAAGGCGATTAGATACCGCCCTAGTTCTGACCGTAAACTATGCCATCTAGCGATCCGATGGGGCATCTTTGCCTCGTCGGGGAGCTTCCCGGAAACGAAAGTCTTTCGGTTCCTGGGGTAGTATGGTTGCAAAGCTGAAACTTAAAGAAATTGACGGAAGGGCACCACCAGGAGTGGAGCCTGCGGCTTAATTTGACTCAACACGGGAAAACTCACCCGGCCCGGACACCGTTAGGATTGACAGATTGAAAGCTCTTTCTCGATTTGGTGGTTGGTGGTGCATGGCCGTTCTTAGTTGGTGGAGCGATTTGTCTGGTTTATTCCGATAACGAGCGAGACTCTAGCCTACTAAATAGTTTCTGGATCTTTTAGTCCAGTTAACTTCTTAGAGGGATAAGCGGTGTTTAACCGCACGAGATTGAGCGATAACAGGTCTGTGATGCCCTTAGATGTCCGGGGCTGCACGCGCGCTACACTGGAAGAATCAGCTGGTCTTCCATTGCCGAAAGGTATTGGTAAACCGTTGAAACTCTTCCGTGACCGGGATAGGGAATTGTAATTATTTCCCTTGAACGAGGAATTCCTAGTAAGTGTGAGTCATCAGCTCACGTTGATTACGTCCCTGCCCTTTGTACACACCGCCCGTCGCTGTCCGGGACTGAGCTGTTTCGAGAAGAGTGAGGACTGCTGCAGCGAGGCTTCGGCTTTACTGTGATGGAAATCACTTTAATCGCAATGGCTTGAACCGGGCAAAAGTCGTAACAAGGTACCTGTAGGTGAACCTGCAGGTGGATCATCGCTGACCTTCAATGGAATTTCGGCTTTGGTCCTGAGAGTCAGTGGCAAGTGTTGTTTCGGACTTAGTCTGATTCAGCTGGCTCTCAACCACCTCTCTAGCTCATTGTGAGGCGTCGAGTTTACCGGAGTCGTTTGAGTGACGATGGATGGTTTTCGCGTAGTTCCTGACTTTGTAGACTTAATGACAGAGCTACTACTGTCACCTCGCAAGTATTTTCGCTGGCTACTGCATGCTACACGCAAGTTACCCGCAAGGGGAGCCTCAATGATCCTTAACGGACAGCGTCAATACACCTTTCCCTTTAACTAATTGTTTTTGTAACAGTTCGCAAGAACTACTGTACTAGCTTTAGCGATGGATCGGTCGATTCGCGTATCGATGAAAAACGCAGCAAACTGCGTTATTTACCACGAATTGCAGACGCTTTGAGTGGTGAAATTTTGAACGCACAGCGCCGTTGGGACTATTCCTTCGGCACGTCTGGTTCAGGGTTGTTTAACTACTACCAAGTGGCTACTTACTTGGTTTGTCGGTTGGCTGCATGCAAATGTACCCTTCCTTAGTTAAGAATAACAGCAACATTCGTCTTTGACGTATTGTAGGTTGATTCGCATGACACTGCGTCTTCTCTCGCATGACTACCGTGAGAGTTGACGTGGCTACTTGTGTCGGCGTTTCATTCCTTGCTAACGCAACCTGAGCTCAGTCGTGATTACCCGCCGAACTTAAGCATATCATTCAGCGGAGGAAAAGAAACTAACTAGGATTCCCATAGTAACGGCGAGTGAACAGGGAAGAGCCCAGCGC
>CAXIWQ010000413.1:27500-30000 GCA_964036275.1 Litoditis marina | reverse complement strand
AGCGCTGACAGAATCAATCAGAGAGCCACTTGAGTCGGTAGGTTTGGCGAGTCGTTAGGATGGACTAATAGTTTCGAAGAAATTATTAATTTTCCCAACTACACATCGTAACGTGTCTTCGGACTAGCGGAGCGATAAACGTCTCTTTATTGAGACATTAGTAGCTGGTGTTGTAAATAGCCAATTTTTCGATTTTCGTATGTTTTGTCGGGTGTTTTGTGAAAATTCAAATTTAGCGAAAGCCGTTGTACGGTCGGTGAAAATTCCATGATTCGTTCAAAATTTGCCTTCTTATTGTTTTTTCTAAATAATCACGGAATTTTGCTGATTTCTTCCACGACTCTCGCCCCCCTGCGTATCTGATTGATTCTGTCAGCGCTGTATGCTCAAGTAAAAGATTAAGCATGCATGTAAAAAGTTCAACTTTTGTGAAACTGCGAACGGCTCATTAGAGCAGCTATCATTCTCTTCGGCTATCCTGATGGATAACTGCGGCAATTCTGGAGCTAATACATGCAATAAAGCCTCGACTTCGGAAGAGGTGCAGATATTAGTACAAACCAATCGTTTTCGGACGTAGTTTGTTGACTCTGAATACCGTAGCTTATCGACGGTTTATCCGTCGATAACCGAAAGAAGTGTCTGCCCTATCAACCAGATGGTAGTCTATTAGTCTACCATGGTTATCACGGGTAACGGAGAATAAGGGTTCGACTCCGGAGAGGGAGCCTTAGAAGCCTTAGAAACGGCTACCACATCCAAGGAAGGCAGCAGGCGCGTAACTTATCCACTACTTCAGTGAGATAGTGACTAAAAATAAAAGACCGATCCTATGGATCGGTTATTTCAATGAGTTGAGCTTAAATAGCTCTTCGAGGACCCAGTGGAGGGCAAGTCTGGTGCCAGCAGCCGCGGTAATTCCAGCTCCACTAGTGTAAATCGTCATTGCTGCGGTTAAAAAGCTCGTAGTTGGATCTGAGTCACGTACGTTGGTTCGCCTCTGGCGTTAATCTCGTTGTGACTATTTTGCTGGTTTTCTGTGGGTAACTTCGGTTCTGCAGTGGCTAGCGAGTTTACTTTGAATAAATTAGATGTGCTCAAAACAAGCGATTGCTTGAATGCTCGATCATGGAATAATAAAAGAGGACTTCGGTCTATTTATTGGTTCAAGACTGAATTAATGGTTAAGAGGGACAATTCGGGGCATTCGTATCCCTGCGCGAGAGGTGAATTCGTGGACGCAGGGGGACGCCCAAAAGCGAAAGCATTTGCCAAGAATGTCTTCATTAATCAAGAACGAAAGGTCAGAGGTCGAAGGCGATTAGATACCGCCCTAGTTCTGACCGTAAACTATGCCATCTAGCGATCCGATGGGGCATCTTGCCTCGTCGGGGAGCTTCCCGGAAACGAAAGTCTTTCGGTTCCTGGGGTAGTATGGTTGCAAAGCTGAAACTTAAAGAAATTGACGGAAGGGCACCACCAGGAGTGGAGCCTGCGGCTTAATTTGACTCAACACGGGGAAAACTCACCCGGCCCGGACACCGTTTAGGATTGACAGATTGAAAGCTCTTTCTCGATTTGGGTGGTTGGTGGTGCATGCCGTTCTTAGTTGGTGGAGCGATTTGTCTGGTTTATTCCGATAACGGAGCGAGACTCTAGCCTACTAAATAGTTTCTGGATCTTTTAGTCCAGTTAACTTCTTAGAGGGATAAGCGGTGTTTAACCGCACGAGATTGAGCGATAACAGGTCTGTGATGCCCTTAGATGTCCGGGGCTGCACGCGCGCTACACTGGAAGAATCAGCTGGTCTTCCATTGCCGAAAGGTATTGGTAAACCGTTGAAACTCTTCCGTGACCGGGATAGGGAATTGTAATTATTTCCCTTGAACGAGGGAATTCCTAGTAAGTGTGAGTCATCAGCTCACGTTGATTACGTCCCTGCCCTTTGTACACACCGCCCGTCGCTGTCCGGGACTGAGCTGTTTCGAGAAGAGTGAGGACTGCTGCAGCGAGGCTTCGGCTTTACTGTGATGGAAATCACTTTAATCGCAATGGCTTGAACCGGGCAAAGTCGTAACAAGGTACCTGTAGGTGACCTGCAGGTGGATCATCGCTGACCTCAATGGAATTTCGGCTTTGGTAGAGTCAGTGGCAGAGTGTTGTTTCGGACTTAGTCTGATTCAGCTGGCTCTCAACCACCTCTCTAGCTCATTGTGAGGCGTCGAGTTTACCGGAGTCGTTTGAGTGACGATGGATGGTTTTCGCGTAGTTCCTGACTTTGTAGACTTAATGACAGAGCTACTACTGTCACCTCGCAAGTATTTTCGCTGGCTACTGCATGCTACACGCAAGTTACCCGCAAGGGAGCCTCAATGATCCTTAACGGACAGCGTCAATACACCTTTCCCTTAACTAATTGTTTTGTAACAGTTCGCAAGAACTACTGTACTAGCTTTAGCGATGGATCGGTCGATTCGCGTATCGATGAAAAACGCAGCAA
>CAXIWQ010000413.1:17500-22500 GCA_964036275.1 Litoditis marina | reverse complement strand
TGAGCATACAGCGCTGACAGAATCAATCAGAGAGCCACGGGTCAACCTGCGAAACCCCGAAAATTTCGTATTTTACATTAGTTTTCCCTGAAATTCACATATGTTATACAACTCTATTAGTTCTATAACATATCCAAAATTCAGCCAATATAATGGTTTAGTTTTCGAATTAGCCTTCGAACTAGGTTGACCGATTTTTTGGCATGGCTTAATCTTTTACTTGGGTTGACCGATTTTTTGGCATGGCTTAATCTTTTACTTGGAAATTTCGTATTTTACATTAGTTTTCCCTGAAACTTACATATGTTGTACAACTCTATTAGTTCTATAACATATCCAAAATTCAGCCAATATAATGGTTTAGTTTTCGAATTAGGCTTCATTCTGGACCAGTGGCGTATTTTTAGACTTGAGCATACAGCGCTGACAGAATCAATCAGAGAGCCACTTGAGTCGGTAGGTTTGGCGAGTCGTTAGGATGGGACTAATAGTTTCGAAAGAAATTATTAATTTTCCCAACTACACATCGTAACGTGTCTTCGGACTAGCGGAGCGATAAACGTCTCTTTATTGAGACATTAGTAGCTGGTGTTGTAAATAGCCAATTTTTCGATTTTCGTATGTTTTGTCGGGTGTTTTGTGAAAATTCAAATTTAGCGAAAGCCGTTGTACGGTCGGTGAAAATTCCATGATTCGTTCAAAATTTGCCTTCTTATTGTTTTTCTAAATAATCACGGAATTTTTGCTGATTTCTTCCACGACTCTCGCCCCCCTGCGTATCTGATTGATTCTGTCAGCGCTGTATGCTCAAGTAAAAGATTAAGCCATGCATGTAAAAAGTTCAACTTTTGTGAAACTGCGAACGGCTCATTAGAGCAGCTATCATTCTCTTCGGCTATCCTGATGGATAACTGCGGCAATTCTGGAGCTAATACATGCAATAAAGCCTCGACTTCGGAAGAGGTGCAGATATTAGTACAAACCAATCGTTTTCGGACGTAGTTTGTTGACTCTGAATACCGTAGCTTATCGACGGTTTATCCGTCGATAACCGAAAGAAGTGTCTGCCCTATCAACCAGATGGTAGTCTATTAGTCTACCATGGTTATCACGGGTAACGGAGAATAAGGGTTCGACTCCGGAGAGGGAGCCTTAGAAACGGCTACCACATCCAAGGAAGGCAGCAGGCGCGTAACTTATCCACTACTTCAGTGAGATAGTGACTAAAAATAAAAAGACCGATCCTATGGATCGGTTATTTCAATGAGTTGAGCTTAAATAGCTCTTCGAGGACCCAGTGGAGGGCAAGTCTGGTGCCAGCAGCCGCGGTAATTCCAGCTCCACTAGTGTAAATCGTCATTGCTGCGGTTAAAAAGCTCGTAGTTGGATCTGAGTCACGTACGTTGGTTCGCCTCTGGCGTTAATCTTCGTTGTGACTATTTTGCTGGTTTTCTGTGGGTAACTTCGGTTCCTGCAGTGGCTAGCGAGTTTACTTTGAATAAATTAGAGTGCTCAAAACAAGCGATTGCTTGAATGCTCGATCATGGAATAATAAAAGAGGACTTCGGTTCTATTTATTGGTTCAAGAACTGAATTAATGGTTAAGAGGGACAATTCGGGGGCATTCGTATCCCTGCGCGAGAGGTGAAATTCGTGGACCGCAGGGGGACGCCCAAAAGCGAAAGCATTTGCCAAGAATGTCTTCATTAATCAAGAACGAAAGTCAGAGGTTCGAAGGCGATTAGATACCGCCCTAGTTCTGACCGTAAACTATGCCATCTAGCGATCCGATGGGGCATCTTTGCCTCGTCGGGGAGCTTCCCGGAAACGAAAGTCTTTCGGTTCCTGGGGTAGTATGGTTGCAAAGCTGAAACTTAAAGAAATTGACGGAAGGGCACCACCAGGAGTGGAGCCTGCGGCTTAATTTGACTCAACACGGGAAAACTCACCCGGCCCGGACACCGTTAGGATTGACAGATTGAAAGCTCTTTCTCGATTTGGTGGTTGGTGGTGCATGGCCGTTCTTAGTTGGTGGAGCGATTTGTCTGGTTTATTCCGATAACGAGCGAGACTCTAGCCTACTAAATAGTTTCTGGATCTTTTAGTCCAGTTAACTTCTTAGAGGGATAAGCGGTGTTTAACCGCACGAGATTGAGCGATAACAGGTCTGTGATGCCCTTAGATGTCCGGGGCTGCACGCGCGCTACACTGGAAGAATCAGCTGGTCTTCCATTGCCGAAAGGTATTGGTAAACCGTTGAAACTCTTCCGTGACCGGGATAGGGAATTGTAATTATTTCCCTTGAACGAGGAATTCCTAGTAAGTGTGAGTCATCAGCTCACGTTGATTACGTCCCTGCCCTTTGTACACACCGCCCGTCGCTGTCCGGGACTGAGCTGTTTCGAGAAGAGTGAGGATTTTTTGGCATGGCTTAATCTTTTACTTGGGTTGACCGATTTTTTGGCATGGCTTAATCTTTTACTTGGAAATTTCGTATTTTACATTAGTTTTCCCTGAAACTTACATATGTTGTACAACTCTATTAGTTCTATAACATATCCAAAATTCAGCCAATATAATGGTTTAGTTTTCGAATTAGGCTTCATTCTGGACCAGTGGCGTATTTTTAGACTTGAGCATACAGCGCTGACAGAATCAATCAGAGAGCCACTTGAGTCGGTAGGTTTGGCGAGTCGTTAGGATGGGACTAATAGTTTCGAAAGAAATTATTAATTTTCCCAACTACACATCGTAACGTGTCTTCGGACTAGCGGAGCGATAAACGTCTCTTTATTGAGACATTAGTAGCTGGTGTTGTAAATAGCCAATTTTTCGATTTTCGTATGTTTTGTCGGGTGTTTTGTGAAAATTCAAATTTAGCGAAAGCCGTTGTACGGTCGGTGAAAATTCCATGATTCGTTCAAAATTTGCCTTCTTATTGTTTTTCTAAATAATCACGGAATTTTTGCTGATTTCTTCCACGACTCTCGCCCCCCTGCGTATCTGATTGATTCTGTCAGCGCTGTATGCTCAAGTAAAAGATTAAGCCATGCATGTAAAAAGTTCAACTTTTGTGAAACTGCGAACGGCTCATTAGAGCAGCTATCATTCTCTTCGGCTATCCTGATGGATAACTGCGGCAATTCTGGAGCTAATACATGCAATAAAGCCTCGACTTCGGAAGAGGTGCAGATATTAGTACAAACCAATCGTTTTCGGACGTAGTTTGTTGACTCTGAATACCGTAGCTTATCGACGGTTTATCCGTCGATAACCGAAAGAAGTGTCTGCCCTATCAACCAGATGGTAGTCTATTAGTCTACCATGGTTATCACGGGTAACGGAGAATAAGGGTTCGACTCCGGAGAGGGAGCCTTAGAAACGGCTACCACATCCAAGGAAGGCAGCAGGCGCGTAACTTATCCACTACTTCAGTGAGATAGTGACTAAAAATAAAAAGACCGATCCTATGGATCGGTTATTTCAATGAGTTGAGCTTAAATAGCTCTTCGAGGACCCAGTGGAGGGCAAGTCTGGTGCCAGCAGCCGCGGTAATTCCAGCTCCACTAGTGTAAATCGTCATTGCTGCGGTTAAAAAGCTCGTAGTTGGATCTGAGTCACGTACGTTGGTTCGCCTCTGGCGTTAATCTTCGTTGTGACTATTTTGCTGGTTTTCTGTGGGTAACTTCGGTTCCTGCAGTGGCTAGCGAGTTTACTTTGAATAAATTAGAGTGCTCAAAACAAGCGATTGCTTGAATGCTCGATCATGGAATAATAAAAGAGGACTTCGGTTCTATTTATTGGTTCAAGAACTGAATTAATGGTTAAGAGGGACAATTCGGGGGCATTCGTATCCCTGCGCGAGAGGTGAAATTCGTGGACCGCAGGGGGACGCCCAAAAGCGAAAGCATTTGCCAAGAATGTCTTCATTAATCAAGAACGAAAGTCAGAGGTTCGAAGGCGATTAGATACCGCCCTAGTTCTGACCGTAAACTATGCCATCTAGCGATCCGATGGGGCATCTTTGCCTCGTCGGGGAGCTTCCCGGAAACGAAAGTCTTTCGGTTCCTGGGGTAGTATGGTTGCAAAGCTGAAACTTAAAGAAATTGACGGAAGGGCACCACCAGGAGTGGAGCCTGCGGCTTAATTTGACTCAACACGGGAAAACTCACCCGGCCCGGACACCGTTAGGATTGACAGATTGAAAGCTCTTTCTCGATTTGGTGGTTGGTGGTGCATGGCCGTTCTTAGTTGGTGGAGCGATTTGTCTGGTTTATTCCGATAACGAGCGAGACTCTAGCCTACTAAATAGTTTCTGGATCTTTTAGTCCAGTTAACTTCTTAGAGGGATAAGCGGTGTTTAACCGCACGAGATTGAGCGATAACAGGTCTGTGATGCCCTTAGATGTCCGGGGCTGCACGCGCGCTACACTGGAAGAATCAGCTGGTCTTCCATTGCCGAAAGGTATTGGTAAACCGTTGAAACTCTTCCGTGACCGGGATAGGGAATTGTAATTATTTCCCTTGAACGAGGAATTCCTAGTAAGTGTGAGTCATCAGCTCACGTTGATTACGTCCCTGCCCTTTGTACACACCGCCCGTCGCTGTCCGGGACTGAGCTGTTTCGAGAAGAGTGAGGACTGCTGCAGCGAGGCTTCGGCTTTACTGTGATGGAAATCACTTTAATCGCAATGGCTTGAACCGGGCAAAAGTCGTAACAAGGTACCTGTAGGTGAACCTGCAGGTGGATCATCGCTGACCTTCAATGGAATTTCGGCTTTGGTCCTGAGAGTCAGTGGCAAGTGTTGTTTCGGACTTAGTCTGATTCAGCTGGCTCTCAACCACCTCTCTAGCTCATTGTGAGGCGTCGAGTTTACCGGAGTCGTTTGAGTGACGATGGATGGTTTTCGCGTAGTTCCTGACTTTGTAGACTTAATGACAGAGCTACTACTGTCACCTCGCAAGTATTTTCGCTGGCTACTGCATGCTACACGCAAGTT
>CAXIWQ010000413.1:0-12500 GCA_964036275.1 Litoditis marina | reverse complement strand
TGGAAATTTCGTATTTTACATTAGTTTTCCCTGAAACTTACATATGTTGTACAACTCTATTAGTTCTATAACATATCCAAAATTCAGCCAATATAATGGTTTAGTTTTCGAATTAGGCTTCATTCTGGACCAGTGGCGTATTTTAGACTTGAGCATACAGCGCTGACAGAATCAATCAGAGAGCCACGGGTCAACCTGCGAAACCCCGAAAATTTCGTATTTTACATTAGTTTTCCCTGAAATTCACATATGTTATACAACTCTATTAGTTCTATAACATATCCAAAATTCAGCCAATATAATGGTTTAGTTTTCGAATTAGCCTTCGAACTAGGTTGACCGATTTTTTGGCATGGCTTAATCTTTTACTTGGGTTGACCGATTTTTTGGCATGGCTTAATCTTTTACTTGGAAATTTCGTATTTTACATTAGTTTTCCCTGAAACTTACATATGTTGTACAACTCTATTAGTTCTATAACATATCCAAAATTCAGCCAATATAATGGTTTAGTTTTCGAATTAGGCTTCATTCTGGACCAGTGGCGTATTTTTAGACTTGAGCATACAGCGCTGACAGAATCAATCAGAGAGCCACTTGAGTCGGTAGGTTTGGCGAGTCGTTAGGATGGGACTAATAGTTTCGAAAGAAATTATTAATTTTCCCAACTACACATCGTAACGTGTCTTCGGACTAGCGGAGCGATAAACGTCTCTTTATTGAGACATTAGTAGCTGGTGTTGTAAATAGCCAATTTTTCGATTTTCGTATGTTTTGTCGGGTGTTTTGTGAAAATTCAAATTTAGCGAAAGCCGTTGTACGGTCGGTGAAAATTCCATGATTCGTTCAAAATTTGCCTTCTTATTGTTTTTCTAAATAATCACGGAATTTTTGCTGATTTCTTCCACGACTCTCGCCCCCCTGCGTATCTGATTGATTCTGTCAGCGCTGTATGCTCAAGTAAAAGATTAAGCCATGCATGTAAAAAGTTCAACTTTTGTGAAACTGCGAACGGCTCATTAGAGCAGCTATCATTCTCTTCGGCTATCCTGATGGATAACTGCGGCAATTCTGGAGCTAATACATGCAATAAAGCCTCGACTTCGGAAGAGGTGCAGATATTAGTACAAACCAATCGTTTTCGGACGTAGTTTGTTGACTCTGAATACCGTAGCTTATCGACGGTTTATCCGTCGATAACCGAAAGAAGTGTCTGCCCTATCAACCAGATGGTAGTCTATTAGTCTACCATGGTTATCACGGGTAACGGAGAATAAGGGTTCGACTCCGGAGAGGGAGCCTTAGAAACGGCTACCACATCCAAGGAAGGCAGCAGGCGCGTAACTTATCCACTACTTCAGTGAGATAGTGACTAAAAATAAAAAGACCGATCCTATGGATCGGTTATTTCAATGAGTTGAGCTTAAATAGCTCTTCGAGGACCCAGTGGAGGGCAAGTCTGGTGCCAGCAGCCGCGGTAATTCCAGCTCCACTAGTGTAAATCGTCATTGCTGCGGTTAAAAAGCTCGTAGTTGGATCTGAGTCACGTACGTTGGTTCGCCTCTGGCGTTAATCTTCGTTGTGACTATTTTGCTGGTTTTCTGTGGGTAACTTCGGTTCCTGCAGTGGCTAGCGAGTTTACTTTGAATAAATTAGAGTGCTCAAAACAAGCGATTGCTTGAATGCTCGATCATGGAATAATAAAAGAGGACTTCGGTTCTATTTATTGGTTCAAGAACTGAATTAATGGTTAAGAGGGACAATTCGGGGGCATTCGTATCCCTGCGCGAGAGGTGAAATTCGTGGACCGCAGGGGGACGCCCAAAAGCGAAAGCATTTGCCAAGAATGTCTTCATTAATCAAGAACGAAAGTCAGAGGTTCGAAGGCGATTAGATACCGCCCTAGTTCTGACCGTAAACTATGCCATCTAGCGATCCGATGGGGCATCTTTGCCTCGTCGGGGAGCTTCCCGGAAACGAAAGTCTTTCGGTTCCTGGGGTAGTATGGTTGCAAAGCTGAAACTTAAAGAAATTGACGGAAGGGCACCACCAGGAGTGGAGCCTGCGGCTTAATTTGACTCAACACGGGAAAACTCACCCGGCCCGGACACCGTTAGGATTGACAGATTGAAAGCTCTTTCTCGATTTGGTGGTTGGTGGTGCATGGCCGTTCTTAGTTGGTGGAGCGATTTGTCTGGTTTATTCCGATAACGAGCGAGACTCTAGCCTACTAAATAGTTTCTGGATCTTTTAGTCCAGTTAACTTCTTAGAGGGATAAGCGGTGTTTAACCGCACGAGATTGAGCGATAACAGGTCTGTGATGCCCTTAGATGTCCGGGGCTGCACGCGCGCTACACTGGAAGAATCAGCTGGTCTTCCATTGCCGAAAGGTATTGGTAAACCGTTGAAACTCTTCCGTGACCGGATAGGGAATTGTAATTATTTCCCTTGAACGAGGAATTCCTAGTAAGTGTGAGTCATCAGCTCACGTTGATTACGTCCCTGCCCTTTGTACACACCGCCCGTCGCTGTCCGGGACTGAGCTGTTTCGAGAAGAGTGAGGACTGCTGCAGCGAGGCTTCGGCTTTACTGTGATGGAAATCACTTTAATCGCAATGGCTTGAACCGGGCAAAAGTCGTAACAAGGTACCTGTAGGTGAACCTGCAGGTGGATCATCGCTGACCTTCAATGGAATTTCGGCTTTGGTCCTGAGAGTCAGTGGCAAGTGTTGTTTCGGACTTAGTCTGATTCAGCTGGCTCTCAACCACCTCTCTAGCTCATTGTGAGGCGTCGAGTTTACCGGAGTCGTTTGAGTGACGATGGATGGTTTTCGCGTAGTTCCTGACTTTGTAGACTTAATGACAGAGCTACTACTGTCACCTCGCAAGTATTTTCGCTGGCTACTGCATGCTACACGCAAGTTACCCGCAAGGGGAGCCTCAATGATCCTTAACGGACAGCGTCAATACACCTTTCCCTTTAACTAATTGTTTTTGTAACAGTTCGCAAGAACTACTGTACTAGCTTTAGCGATGGATCGGTCGATTCGCGTATCGATGAAAAACGCAGCAAACTGCGTTATTTACCACGAATTGCAGACGCTTTGAGTGGTGAAATTTTGAACGCACAGCGCCGTTGGGACTATTCCCTTCGGCACGTCTGGTTCAGGGTTGTTTAACTACTACCAAGTGGCTACTTACTTGGTTTGTCGGTTGGCTGCATGCAAATGTACCCTTCCTTAGTTAAGAATAACAGCAACATTCGTCTTTGACGTATTGTAGGTTGATTCGCATGACACTGCGTCTTCTCTCGCATGACTACCGTGAGAGTTGACGTGGCTACTTGTGTCGGCGTTTCATTCCTTGCTAACGCAACCTGAGCTCAGTCGTGATTACCCGCCGAACTTAAGCATATCATTCAGCGGAGGAAAAGAAACTAACTAGGATTCCCATAGTAACGGCGAGTGAACAGGGAAGAGCCCAGCGCTGAATCTCTCGGTCTAAGGCCGCTGAGAACTGTAGCGTATAGGTATGATTTTCTAGCATTACTGCATGTTCGAAGTCCCTTTGATAGGGGCCACAGTCCTGAGAGGGTGCGAGACCTGTACGAACAGTGGTATTGTTGGTTGATTGTTCCTTGGAGTCGGGTTGCTTGAAAGTGCAGCCTTAAGTGGGTGATAAACTTCATCTAAGGCTAAATATAGACGCGAATTCGATAGCAAACAAGTACCGTGAGGGAAAGTTGCAAAGAACTTTGAAGAGAGAGTTCAAGAGAACGTGAAATCGCTGGAGTGGAACCGGAGAGAGTTGACGTAACTGGGTGGCTAAGTTTGTTGAACTCGCTTAATTGCGTTTTCATAGAATGGTTGCTGCTTATGGTTGCGCTGGTGGCGTTGATTGTGTTAGCTGACCCGTGTAATGTTGCCCACTTCGGTGGTGTCTTGTTTGCGGTTAGGTTAATCACGGTTAACGTTTAGCTTTGCTTGCAGAGTGCCAGTGTGAAAGTCGACCACCTTTCCGACCCGTCTTGAAACACGGACCGAGGAGTGTAACTTGTACGCGAGTCAAAGGGTTGTAAACCCCACGGCGAAATGAAAGTAAAGGCCGGTTAACCGGTTGACATAGGATCCGTTCTTTGAGCGGCGCACTATGGCCCTGTCTTGTCTGCTTGCAGATGGGCAGAGGAAGAGCGTACAGGTTGCGACCCGAAAGATGGTGAACTATGCCTGAGCAGGACGAAGCCAGAGGAAACTCTGGTGGAAGTCCGTATCGGTTCTGACGTGCAAATCGATCGATAGACTTGGGTATAGGGGCGAAAGACTAATCGAACCATCTAGTAGCTGGTTCCCTCCGAAGTTTCCCCCAGGATAGCTGGAGCTTTTTCGCTGTTATATCCGGTAAAGCGAATGATTAGAGGACTTGGGGTCGAAACGACCTCAACCTATTCTCAAACTTTCAATGGGTATGATGTCTCGGTTTCTTCATTGAACTGTTGACATGAAAGCGAGCTCCAAGTGGGCCATTTTTGGTAAGCAGAACTGGCGCTGTGGGATGAACCAAACGTCGGGTTAAGGTGCCTAACTTTTCGCTCATGAGACCCCATAAAAGGTGTTGGTTGATATAGACAGCAGGACGGTGGCCATGGAAGTCGGTACCCGCTAAGGAGTGTGTAACAACTCACCTGCCGAATCAACTAGCCCTGAAAATGGATGGCGCTTGAGCGAGAGACCTATACCCGGCCGTTGCTGGCTTGTGCGTTGCCTTTCGCCTGGCCGCAACGAGTAGGAGGGTCGTGGTGGTTGCGTTGAAGGCTTCGGGCGTAGGCCCAGCTGGAGCTTCCATCAGTGCAGATCTCGGTGGTAGTAGCAAATATTTAAGTTCGATCCTTGAAGACTGAAGTGGAGAAGGGTTCCACGTGAACAGTAGTTGGATGTGGGTCAGTCGATCCTAAGATACTGGCTTATGCCTTGTATCATCGAGAGGGAGAAGTTTACTTCTCTCTCGGATATCAAAAGGGAATAGGGTTAATATTCCCTAACTTGCATGTAGCGATTGCGGCTCTTTGAGTCGTCTGCGCGGTAACGCATTCGAACTCGGTAACGTCGCTCTAAGACCGAGCTAGAGTTTTCGTCTCTAGTTAAGGAACGGACTCCTGGAATCGGTTCATCCGGAGATAGGGACGTTGTTTCCGTAAAGCACCGCGGTTTCTGTGGTGTCTCGTGCTCTTAGAACGACCCTTGAAAAACCGAGGGAGGCTATTAAGCTACAGCAAATCGTACCGATATCCGCATCAGGTCTCCAAGGTGAACAGCCTCTAGTCGATAGAATAATGTAGGTAAGGGAAGTCGGCAAATTAGATCCGTAACTTCGGGAAAAGGATTGGCTCCAGTGACCGGGTCGATTGGCCTGTAGACTGATGCTTGTGTGGTCTCGTTCGTGACCGGCGGAACTTCGGTGAAGTCGGACTAGTAATGAGACTGTCTTGTGGACGTTTACAGGTGTGTACTTTGCTTTCGGGCTTAGTATCCTGATCGGCCATCTAAACGGTCGCACTGGAACTGGTACGGACTCGGGGAATCCGACTGTCTAATTAAAACAGAGGAGACAGATGGTCCTTGCGGACGTTTACTGTCTCTGATTTCTGCCCAGTGCTCTGAATGTTAAATCGTAGTAATTCGAGTAAGCGCGGGTAAACGGCGGGAGTAACTATGACTCTCTTAAGGTAGCCAAATGCCTCGTCATCTAATTAGTGACGCGCATGAATGGATTAACGAGATTCCCACTGTCCCTAACTACTATCTAGCGAAACCACAGCCAAGGGAACGGGCTTGGCAAATATAGCGGGGAAAGAAGACCCTGTTGAGCTTGACTCTAGTTTGACATTGTGAAGAGTCATGAGAGGTGTAGCATAGGTGGGAGACTTCGGTCGCCAATGAAATACCACCACTTTCATCGATTCTTTACTTATTCGGTAAGGCGAGGATTGGGCTTCGGCTCTTTCTTCTTAGTGTTAAGCGTGGTCACCTGGTGACTGCGTGACTCTCGCCGAAGACAGTGTCAGGCGGGGAGTTTGACTGGGGCGGTACATCTGTCAAATCGTAACGCAGGTGTCCTAAGGCTAGCTCAGAGAGGACGGAAACCTCTCGTAGAGCAAAAGGGCAAAAGCTCGCTTGATCTTGACTTTCAGTACGAGTACAGACCGCGAAAGCGTGGCCTATCGATCCTTTTAATCCAGATTGTTTCTGGTAAGAGGTGTCAGAAAAGTTACCACAGGGATAACTGGCTTGTGGCAGCCAAGCGTCCATAGCGACGTTGCTTTTTGATCCTTCGATGTCGGCTCTTCCTATCATTGCGAAGCAGAATTCGCCAAGCGTTGGATTGTTCACCCACTAATAGGGAACGTGAGCTGGGTTTAGACCGTCGTGAGACAGGTTAGTTTTACCCTACTGTAGACTAATTGTTGCGATAGTATTCTACTTTAGTACGAGAGGAACAAGTAGTACTAACATTTGGTTCATGGACTTGTCGAAAGGCCAATGGTCCGAAGCTACCATTAGTGGGATTATGACTGAACGCCTCTAAGTCAGAATCCCGTCTAGTCAAGGCAGCAATAACTTTGCTTCCCGGTGTCGGGAGGCATCTCTATCTCGTGGTAACGCGAGAGCTTATGCCCTATTATATGGCCTGGCCGAGGAAGGGAATCTTCCTTGGTTGCCAAAGCCGGATCACTCTGGTTCAATGTCGGGGCGCAAAATCACTTGCATACGACTTGTATACTGGTCAAGGTGTTGTCATCCAGTAGAGCAGTCTCTTTATACTGCGATCTGTTGAGACTATCCTTTGATTGGGTGCTTTGTTATTGCTTTGTTTCCCGGGACCTATGAAGCGACCGGTTTTAGGGGTCGGAGCAAATCCCAAGTGCGGAGCACTTGGGATTTGCGCTCGATACCTCACGGGGCAATTTATTTTCAATACGTTGGATACCATTTGAAAATGCCCTTAAGCGTAACGTTAAAGTGAGTTTCTAAGGACCCAAAGTTCGATTTTCCCTAACGTAAAATTTGCCGTTCTGGGGGTAGTCCAAAGGCACTTTTGAGGGGTATGGGGTAGCAAATTGAGGTTAACTTTACTTTTTAGACTGTTTTGGGGCTTAAGTAGGTTAAGGTTATCACGTTAGGGTCGTTTAAGTAGAATTTCAAGAGTTAGGAGAGGCCAGCGGATCGTGGGACTGTTGGACAACTGTTCGTTTGGCATTGTAGCCCTTTCGACCTTTTTGCCCAATTGTCTAACTATCTGTGAATTACTCTGTGTTTGGGATGTTGAGGTAGTAAATATTGTTACGTTAGGGTCCATTAGGTGAACGTTACCGTTGTTTAGGGTGTTAGGTTTAGTTTTTGAATTAGCCTTTGTAAAAGTTCAACTTTTGTGAAACTGCGAACGGCTCATTAGTGCAGCTATCATTCTCGGTTTTACTTGGGTTGACCGATTTTTTGGCATGGCTTAATCTTTTACTTGAAAATTCCGTATTTTACATTAGTTTTCCCTGAAACTTACATATGTTGTACAACTCTATTAGTTCTATAACATATCCAAAATTCAGCCAATATAATGGTTTAGTTTTCGAATTAGGCTTCATTTTGGACCAGTGGCGTATTTTTAGACTTGAGCATACAGCGCTGACAGAATCAATCAGAGAGCCACGGGTCAACCTGCGAAACCCCGAAAATTTCGTATTTTACATTAGTTTTCCCTGAAATTCACATATGTTATACAACTCTATTAGTTCTATAACATATCCAAAATTCAGCCAATATAATGGTTTAGTTTTCGAATTAGCCTTCGAACTAGGTTGACCGATTTTTTGGCATGGCTTAATCTTTTACTTGGGTTGACCGATTTTTTGGCATGGCTTAATCTTTTACTTGAAATTTCGTATTTTACATTAGTTTTCCCTGAAACTTACATATGTTGTACAACTCTATTAGTTCTATAACATATCCAAAATTCAGCCAATATAATGGTTTAGTTTTCGAATTAGGCTTCATTCTGGACCAGTGGCGTATTTTTAGACTTGAGCATACAGCGCTGACAGAATCAATCAGAGAGCCACGGGTCAACCTGCGAAACCCCGAAAATTTCGTATTTTACATTAGTTTTCCCTGAAATTCACATATGTTATACAACTCTATTAGTTCTATAACATATCCAAAATTCAGCCAATATAATGGTTTAGTTTTCGAATTAGCCTTCGAACTAGGTTGACCGATTTTTTGGCATGGCTTAATCTTTTACTTGGGTTGACCGATTTTTTGGCATGGCTTAATCTTTTACTTGGAAATTTCGTATTTTACATTAGTTTTCCCTGAAACTTACATATGTTGTACAACTCTATTAGTTCTATAACATATCCAAAATTCAGCCAATATAATGGTTTAGTTTTCGAATTAGGCTTCATTCTGGACCAGTGGCGTATTTTTAGACTTGAGCATACAGCGCTGACAGAATCAATCAGAGAGCCACTTGAGTCGGTAGGTTTGGCGAGTCGTTAGGATGGGACTAATAGTTTCGAAAGAAATTATTAATTTTCCCAACTACACATCGTAACGTGTCTTCGGACTAGCGGAGCGATAAACGTCTCTTTATTGAGACATTAGTAGCTGGTGTTGTAAATAGCCAATTTTTCGATTTTCGTATGTTTTGTCGGGTGTTTTGTGAAAATTCAAATTTAGCGAAAGCCGTTGTACGGTCGGTGAAAATTCCATGATTCGTTCAAAATTTGCCTTCTTATTGTTTTTCTAAATAATCACGGAATTTTTGCTGATTTCTTCCACGACTCTCGCCCCCCTGCGTATCTGATTGATTCTGTCAGCGCTGTATGCTCAAGTAAAAGATTAAGCCATGCATGTAAAAAGTTCAACTTTTGTGAAACTGCGAACGGCTCATTAGAGCAGCTATCATTCTCTTCGGCTATCCTGATGGATAACTGCGGCAATTCTGGAGCTAATACATGCAATAAAGCCTCGACTTCGGAAGAGGTGCAGATATTAGTACAAACCAATCGTTTTCGGACGTAGTTTGTTGACTCTGAATACCGTAGCTTATCGACGGTTTATCCGTCGATAACCGAAAGAAGTGTCTGCCCTATCAACCAGATGGTAGTCTATTAGTCTACCATGGTTATCACGGGTAACGGAGAATAAGGGTTCGACTCCGGAGAGGGAGCCTTAGAAACGGCTACCACATCCAAGGAAGGCAGCAGGCGCGTAACTTATCCACTACTTCAGTGAGATAGTGACTAAAAATAAAAAGACCGATCCTATGGATCGGTTATTTCAATGAGTTGAGCTTAAATAGCTCTTCGAGGACCCAGTGGAGGGCAAGTCTGGTGCCAGCAGCCGCGGTAATTCCAGCTCCACTAGTGTAAATCGTCATTGCTGCGGTTAAAAAGCTCGTAGTTGGATCTGAGTCACGTACGTTGGTTCGCCTCTGGCGTTAATCTTCGTTGTGACTATTTTGCTGGTTTTCTGTGGGTAACTTCGGTTCCTGCAGTGGCTAGCGAGTTTACTTTGAATAAATTAGAGTGCTCAAAACAAGCGATTGCTTGAATGCTCGATCATGGAATAATAAAAGAGGACTTCGGTTCTATTTATTGGTTCAAGAACTGAATTAATGGTTAAGAGGGACAATTCGGGGGCATTCGTATCCCTGCGCGAGAGGTGAAATTCGTGGACCGCAGGGGGACGCCCAAAAGCGAAAGCATTTGCCAAGAATGTCTTCATTAATCAAGAACGAAAGTCAGAGGTTCGAAGGCGATTAGATACCGCCCTAGTTCTGACCGTAAACTATGCCATCTAGCGATCCGATGGGGCATCTTTGCCTCGTCGGGGAGCTTCCCGGAAACGAAAGTCTTTCGGTTCCTGGGGTAGTATGGTTGCAAAGCTGAAACTTAAAGAAATTGACGGAAGGGCACCACCAGGAGTGGAGCCTGCGGCTTAATTTGACTCAACACGGGAAAACTCACCCGGCCCGGACACCGTTAGGATTGACAGATTGAAAGCTCTTTCTCGATTTGGTGGTTGGTGGTGCATGGCCGTTCTTAGTTGGTGGAGCGATTTGTCTGGTTTATTCCGATAACGAGCGAGACTCTAGCCTACTAAATAGTTTCTGGATCTTTTAGTCCAGTTAACTTCTTAGAGGGATAAGCGGTGTTTAACCGCACGAGATTGAGCGATAACAGGTCTGTGATGCCCTTAGATGTCCGGGCTGCACGCGCGCTACACTGGAAGAATCAGCTGGTCTTCCATTGCCGAAAGGTATTGGTAAACCGTTGAAACTCTTCCGTGACCGGGATAGGGAATTGTAATTATTTCCCTTGAACGAGGAATTCCTAGTAAGTGTGAGTCATCAGCTCACGTTGATTACGTCCCTGCCCTTTGTACACACCGCCCGTCGCTGTCCGGGACTGAGCTGTTTCGAGAAGAGTGAGGACTGCTGCAGCGAGGCTTCGGCTTTACTGTGATGGAAATCACTTTAATCGCAATGGCTTGAACCGGGCAAAAGTCGTAACAAGGTACCTGTAGGTGAACCTGCAGGTGGATCATCGCTGACCTTCAATGGAATTTCGGCTTTGGTCCTGAGAGTCAGTGGCAAGTGTTGTTTCGGACTTAGTCTGATTCAGCTGGCTCTCAACCACCTCTCTAGCTCATTGTGAGGCGTCGAGTTTACCGGAGTCGTTTGAGTGACGATGGATGGTTTTCGCGTAGTTCCTGACTTTGTAGACTTAATGACAGAGCTACTACTGTCACCTCGCAAGTATTTTCGCTGGCTACTGCATGCTACACGCAAGTTACCCGCAAGGGGAGCCTCAATGATCCTTAACGGACAGCGTCAATACACCTTTCCCTTTAACTAATTGTTTTTGTAACAGTTCGCAAGAACTACTGTACTAGCTTTAGCGATGGATCGGTCGATTCGCGTATCGATGAAAAACGCAGCAAACTGCGTTATTTACCACGAATTGCAGACGCTTTGAGTGGTGAAATTTTGAACGCACAGCGCCGTTGGGACTATTCCCTTCGGCACGTCTGGTTCAGGGTTGTTTAACTACTACCAAGTGGCTACTTACTTGGTTTGTCGGTTGGCTGCATGCAAATGTACCCTTCCTTAGTTAAGAATAACAGCAACATTCGTCTTTGACGTATTGTAGGTTGATTCGCATGACACTGCGTCTTCTCTCGCATGACTACCGTGAGAGTTGACGTGGCTACTTGTGTCGGCGTTTCATTCCTTGCTAACGCAACCTGAGCTCAGTCGTGATTACCCGCCGAACTTAAGCATATCATTCAGCGGAGGAAAAGAAACTAACTAGGATTCCCATAGTAACGGCGAGTGAACAGGGAAGAGCCCAGCGCTGAATCTCTCGGTCTAAGGCCGCTGAGAACTGTAGCGTATAGGTATGATTTTCTAGCATTACTGCATGTTCGAAGTCCCTTTGATAGGGGCCACAGTCCTGAGAGGGTGCGAGACCTGTACGAACAGTGGTATTGTTGGTTGATTGTTCCTTGAGTCGGGTTGCTTGAAAGTGCAGCCTTAAGTGGGTGATAAACTTCATCTAAGGCTAAATATAGACGCGAATTCGATAGCAAACAAGTACCGTGAGGGAAAGTTGCAAAGAACTTTGAAGAGAGAGTTCAAGAGAACGTGAAATCGCTGGAGTGGAACCGGAGAGAGTTGACGTAACTGGGTGGCTAAGTTTGTTGAACTCGCTTAATTGCGTTTTCATAGAATGGTTGCTGCTTATGGTTGCGCTGGTGGCGTTGATTGTGTTAGCTGACCCGTGTAATGTTGCCCACTTCGGTGGTGTCTTGTTTGCGGTTAGGTTAATCACGGTTAACGTTTAGCTTTGCTTGCAGAGTGCCAGTGTGAAAGTCGACCACCTTTCCGACCCGTCTTGAAACACGGACCGAGGAGTGTAACTTGTACGCGAGTCAAAGGGTTGTAAACCCCACGGCGAAATGAAAGTAAAGGCCGGTTAACCGGTTGACATAGGATCCGTTCTTTGAGCGGCGCACTATGGCCCTGTCTTGTCTGCTTGCAGATGGGCAGAGGAAGAGCGTACAGGTTGCGACCCGAAAGATGGTGAACTATGCCTGAGCAGGACGAAGCCAGAGGAAACTCTGGTGGAAGTCCGTATCGGTTCTGACGTGCAAATCGATCGATAGACTTGGGTATAGGGGCGAAAGACTAATCGAACCATCTAGTAGCTGGTTCCCTCCGAAGTTTCCCCCAGGATAGCTGGAGCTTTTTCGCTGTTATATCCGGTAAAGCGAATGATTAGAGGACTTGGGGTCGAAACGACCTCAACCTATTCTCAAACTTTCAATGGGTATGATGTCTCGGTTTCTTCATTGAACTGTTGACATGAAAGCGAGCTCCAAGTGGGCCATTTTTGGTAAGCAGAACTGGCGCTGTGGGATGAACCAAACGTCGGGTTAAGGTG